>JAODLC010000054.1:3154315-3171083 GCA_026781145.1 Hippopotamyrus pictus | reverse complement strand
TTTTATACGTATCATTTATTCGTATAAATACGTATACGTATATTTATCTGCCACTCCTTAAAGGCCGGGCCGTGAAAGTAGTTTCTGATATTAAACCGGTCCGTGACGAAATAAAGGTTGGGGACCACTGCTGTAAAGGACAGTGTTCTGCAATAATCAGTATGTAATTTTTTTTTCATTGTTAATTTGTTGACTTTGCCTAATATAAATGACTCATATTTAGTGATCTAACAAAGGTTTTCTGTGTAACTTCAGAGATAACACTCATAACGTATATGACAAATCGCACGTTTGAATGTCCAATCATTGTGCCACATTTTACACTGGTATGATTTTATAACCTTATGACCAATGTGGTCTGAATTAAATTGCTCATCGAACCCGGGTTCACCAGCTGAGTACCCCTGATATAGCCGGTAGATGTAGCTTTATGGCAGTGAAATTCAGGGGAAGGTGAGAGGGGATGGATGGATGGATGATTTGACATTGTGCCAGGGGTTCATTGGGATTGAGATCCAGCTCGGTGAGCAGCCTGATTCACCCCTTATAGATCTGCTTCCTGCCACCTTCATGCTGAGTGTGGAGGGAGATATTGCTGCAAGGCGATTGTACTTCATCTGCTTGTTCATTAGGAATTATCTCCCCCCAATTAATGAGTTAATAACTCGCACCAAACTAATTACGATAATGGATGACAGCGACTACGGTCTATCGATTGTGGCGTCAGGCTGGATCGTTTGAAACGGGAACGCCAGGAATCCTGGGGCATCTCCTCTGAGAGGCGCGGCAAACTGCCAGAAGGAGCGTTTAGATTTAAGGCTAGATTATAAAACTGGGTGCAGGCCAGGGACATATAAAGGGGGCGGAGCTACAGGGACACTGGTCTCAGCTGAAAGCTGATTGGCTCCCAGAGTGTCCCCTCCCCTGTCACTCCCGGATTCAAAGCGTATCATTGGCTAACAATGTGTTTGGCACCTCTGTATGAAATAGGGCCCCGCTTATGCCCCGCACCTTATAAGACCTTTGAGAACGGCTCCAAATTTGACGTGTTCTTGCACTCCTCTCCAGACGGGCAAGCTTCGTAAGAGCTTCGCTTTGAAGCACATGGTGATTTCCGCTGGTGTTTCCATTACTAGGGGGTGAAAACCCTACAGGGTGCCTCATTCCTCTCTGCACTCCACCCCCCCCCAAACTTTGCATCTTAGAACAAAGTCACTGTGGAGGGCAGAGGGGCAATTAGGACGTTCCACCGCAGTCAGCGGGGCGTTCTGAGTTTCAGTTTTATGTGCGACGGGGGGGACGTTTGCCCAGTGGTTAATGATGCGGCTTCATCAGCTCTGGGGGGGGGTGGGGGTGCGTGAATGGACTGTCTGTTTCCGGGAGATAAACCATGAGCCGTTTCTTTCACCTATTTTCAAATCTCATTTCATGCTAATAGGAAATACTGAAATTTACATCGCACCCCTCGGTGAATAAATATCTTCCTTTCATTCCCGTGGGTGGAAATTACCACCGGACAGCGGAGTCCGCCGGTCGTGTCTGGTTTGTGGCTCGACTACAGGGAACGTAGAAAAATACAAGAATAGTGGATTGTTTTTCATGACAGGTCCGTGGGATAAACATTGAGATGGCTTGAAAGAGAAACAGCTGTAGAAATTAGCGTTCTGTTTTTTTCTGTTTGCATGTGTGAACAGCCAACTGGCACTCAGAGTTAGAAAGCATCTGTTCTTGAGAGCTAATGTATGTATGGTATGGCTACTTGAAAATCATTTAATTTTGTTTTTCAGTTGGAAGTTTCACACCAAATTAGTTGTCACTGCTCATATTTTCCATGATTTCTCTTGAATCATTTTCAGATCACTGTTTGAGCCCTGCAAGGAGTGTTTTGGTGCCCCCCTAGGCAAGATTCCACTTAGTCCCCCCCCTCAAAACACACACACACAGTCATGTAATCATATCTTTATGGGGACCGCTCATTCATTTCTATGGGAAAAATGCTAATGCTAACTATAACAACCTTAACCCCTACCCAGCCCTAACCATAACCATAAGTAACCAAACAAAATACAAGAGTATTTGCATTTTTAGTTTTTCATTCAGGAGGTGGGGAGGGGGGGGGGGTTGTGCCATGGACACGACAGCTATGTCGCTGCACAGGGTGACAGCACAGAATGCCTGTGGGTGTCACCTGTCCATTCATGATCAGCCAAAATTATCATGAGACTCAGGCATCACATGATCATGGAAACAGCCAATAGGATCTCATAAAGTATGGAGGGCTTCACTGGATGTTGAATGTTGCCATTAAGAGCGATGAAAATGGCAGCGATTATGTTCGGTTAGCAAGCTGGGTTGGAATATCCGGTTATGTTGTCCTCCAGGAAGAATGCTCAGTTTCACTCTCCGGTGTTTGACGCTCCTTTTTTTTTTGGCAGCTGACCAATGGATTGGTACGAAAGTCAGGATCTTATTTGTATTCCTTCTAATAGCTTTAAGTATCTGTTTCAGTGTGTTGCAGCTCATTTAACTCTACTGGTTGTTTAAATTTATAAAATGATATCTTACTTACCAAATCAGATGCAGTCCAGACAAGAGAAATTAAAGATAAATGGATTACGAATATATTATTAAACATGGAATTAATGAATATATGAATTCCACGACTAGCTTTCATTGTATCTTATTTTCTCTCCCCTACTCGAGGCTGTATGAGACAAAAATGCAGAATGTTATATATAGTTGGTCCCTTGGGATTCATGTTTTTTTGTTCTTTGTTAAGGAAAATGCCGTTTTGGACGAAAGGAGATCTGTTTATTAAAAGAAAGGGAAATTTCATTTGCTGCGGGAACATGGCCGCCCCCCTTGGTGGGAGGTGTGGCAGCTAAACTCTCTGTTTAGTAGCAGAACTTCAGAAGCATGACGTGAAAGTGAGCAGAGCGGCGAGACGTATGTTACTCCGTGGATCGGACGCGATCCGAAGGTCACCGTTTCAAATCCCGTGGTCAGCAGAGTGATTTCACATTTCGACCCCTGAGCAAGACCCCTAACCCCCCTCCTCCCAGTTGCTCCAGGGACCGTCTGACCCTGCTTTCTCAGAAAAGAAAGGCATCTCCTGAATAAATAAAAGCGTAACCTCCTTTTGGGCCCAAAGCCTCTAAAGCCATGAGTGACCGTGCATGTCCATAGGAAGTCTGAGCTTCATTTTCGTATTGATGATTCCTCCCTTCTGTGGAAGGTCCTGGGGGGGCGAGACCCTCTAACGACAAGAATGAGTGAATGCCCTGCTTGATCGATACATTTGGTGTCATCGTTTTAAAAAACATCTGCATTCCATCTCTACTGGAGTCTTCCGTAAACGAGGGCGCTGTGAAACTGTGAGTGAGCTGCACATGGGCCTTCACAGGCGCTGCCACGGCGCATTCATGAAGTTACGAGAAACAAATTCACCCCAGGCTGCCCATTTCCCGTTCGCGGCCTTTTTTTCGTGATGCGTCATGTCTGCATACGTAAGAGATTTTATTTCCAGAAACTGACCGATCGTTGCTGAAACTACCTTTTTTTTTTTGGCGGTCGCTTTGATGAATTGTGCGGCGTTGGTGTAATTCATGTGCCCTACGTGAAATTCAATTAGCTTATATCTCGCTGTTCATTCAAAAGATTTCAAACGCATTCTTTATCTTAAGGGGTCACAAGAGGATGGTAGTTTTGCCTATGATAAAAGCGTTGCTTTTTTACTGTTGTGAATGGGGTGTTCAGCAATATGTTTCGATCCAGTGAAGCTACTTCATCCCGTGTAAATTGAGAAGGGGCTCCTTTGGATAACTCTATCATGGCCGGTTACCGTGTTTGAGCCGCGAGCTTTGAACGTCAGCGTTTGATGTGTTCCTTTGCATAACCTCACCGCGAGTGATCCGAGCCTCCTTCCTTCTGATGTCGTCACATTAAAAGAGGACCTTGAAAACTGTGGGACAGTGCAAACTCTAACTGATGGACAGTCTGTCCACCTCCTCAAAGTGGAATAAATCAGTTAAGTTGCTTTCCGAGGGCGGACATCCGTTATCAAAATTCTGTGTGAGATTTTATGAAGATGACACCCCAACGTTTTATCCCGGGAACCAGATTTTATACCCGTCTTTGCACCTTCTGACCTTGGAGTCTCAGGTTCACCTCAGAGTATCGTCAGAATATGACCTGAAATGCTGAAATGAAGATGTGAAAATGAACATCATTGGTTCTATCAAGAAGTACCATAGGAGCGCTGGGTTCAGTTCACCTCATCTACGTTAACGGCTGCTATATTCAAGCTGGTTGTGGTGAAGACGTCGTGCTGGGGGGGGGTGCTTCGAGGACCTGGAACACGATTACAGCGACCATTTTCTTGTTCCTCCCATGTGTAAAGCTAATATAATGATGATGTCGTTTTTTTTTTTCATTTTCCATATTTGAATGTAACTTTATTGGTTTGCCATGCAGACACAATGAATGGAGATCGTAGCAAAAGAGAGAAGTCGAAGAGAGGATGATGGATTTTTTGAACTGAGTAACGTGCAATCCTGCCACAGTGATGTAGGGCTTCTGTAATGGCTTCCGGTGGAACCCTGGAGAACAACAGTAAGATCCCAAGTGATGAATGGCACAGGTCACATGGCGTCGACCGTAGGGTACGAAACGGATGTGTGCGAGATGAAGGCCGGTTCTGCAGGAGTCCCTCCAACAATTTGGTTCAGAAGGGCAGCTATGAAAATTGACTTCAGAAAGCCATCATCCCAGGTCTAGAAAACTGCATTATGAAATATGACAATACTGTTATGGAAGATAAATGATTAATGCATATTCCTTCCTGTGTGTTTTGGGGATGGAATTTTAGATGTAGAAATCTTTGTTGAAAGTCTTCTAAAACTGGGGAATATTTATTGAACCCTTCAGCATTACTTGCTAAAAATAATAAGGAATTTAAAATATTTAGTTAGTACCGTACACATGTCCTGTGCATTGTTAGCAGGCTTAAAGTGGTACACATGGATAGCAATGAAACCCTCCTTTATAACACGTTAAAAGAGCATGTTCTCAAAACCAGAAATGACTAGTAACAAAAACTACACAGGAACATTGACATGGTCCATTTGTTATGGAACCTTAGTAGTACAGGTACACCAGAGCCCTAACTGTGAACTGTCTGTGTGTGTTTGGACTTTTGGATTTGGAAATGGCTTTTACAGTTTCTCAGTTACTGTCGTGCATTTTTCACGACAGACTTAACATTTGCATAACAGCGAGTGCATTTCTCAGAACACTTAGTGCAAATGGCAAAACATGGATGACCAGCCAAAGCAGGTAACCTCTTCAGAACCCTCAGTCCGTGCCTCCAAAGCGAGTACTTATGTCATTCGACATGTCAGTGCCACCAAAATCCCCAAGTCCATGAATCATCGTCCACGGACATGACAGGCAAAATGTAAAGTCATGTTATCAATATAAAATTGGCAGAATCTAAACATTTTCTGGTGCACAAAACGTCTAAATGACAAGGGCAGGAAACATAAAAGTAAAAAACACTGATTGCGGGAGAATATTTTATTGATTGCACAGGTATATGGTGACATACCATGCACTGCAACTGCAGTCTAGCAAAAAATACATTTCAATGCTTTATGCATATCATATTAAATGGAAAATAAAAACAATTACATAATCAAAAAGGGAAACAATATATACATACTGAAACTCTAAATGCTTTCTACAATTGCAGCCAATCCTGTGTATTATCCACATCACAATGGATATCTTCCTTTGCAATGCAGCGTGGAAAGAACCTCCTAGAACCTCCTTATCCAGCCTCTTCAGGCTTCTGCTGTTATATCCCCACACGCAGCTTCCATGGCAGCAAGCAGTGTCATTTGTGTATGTGTTTTACGGTCATATACCTTCCACCTCCAAGCTGAGAAGAACTCCTCAATTGGGTTGAGGAATGGGGAATATGGTGGTAGGAATTCCATCAGCGTCCTGGGGTGGTTGGCAAACCATTGCTTGGTTGGGTTGGAATGATGGAAAGTCACATTATCACAAATGATCACATACTTTGGTACATTTTCTTGACCAATCTCCTCTTCAGGAATGAGTTCCCTGTAGAGGGTGTTCAAGAAGGTCAGCAGATGTTAGGTCTTGTATGGCCCCTCAAGAGGGATGCGAGTGTGGACCCCATTGTCTGAAATAGCCGCACACATTCTGATATTCCCACCCCGCTGGCCTGCCATGTCAACAGTAGCTCTCTGTCCAATCAGATTATCTCCTTCTTTTGGCCAAGCTGAAGCCAGCCTCATCCATGTATATGAAAATGGTGCAGGAATCATTAGTATTGTGAATACATGTATTGTGTATATGTATTGTGAATACATACCAAAAACGTTTTGTAGAAACCTATAAAATACATGTGATAGCCAATGATATCTTGTTCAATACTTTTGACTGCAATGACCTACACACTGACAAGTTTGTCTGGAGTGTAAGACTATGCAAAAGAGGGCTAGCACAAGGCATTTTAGTCATCATGACATAAGAAACCGCTGATGTATGATAGAGCTGAGAATTGCATATAAGCATCTGCCTGAGTACTAAAGCAATTTTAAAATGCCGAAAACAACCAGAAATGGCTGTTATGATGTGCACAACTGACTAAAAGTTGCGGGAATCGAACGAGCAGTTTTGAAAACTTCAATTCTGTTGTGAGAAATGCATCGAAGCAACTGAGGAAAAACTATAATGAATGATGTCGCTGAGGGATCTCCTGCATTCCGCTGGTTTGAAAACTCCCAAAGGACCTTTTTGTAAAATTATGTTTATGTAAACATGTGGGGATCTGCAAGCATATCTGATCGTTCTGCATGCTCACCGGCAAGTGAAGATCACATTCTGAGTGCTGTCGTCCGCGTGCTATGACTGTAAAGGGATGTCATGCCATGCTGTTGTCATGGAAGCACCAATGCATAGCCATGCTTGGAGTCGGCAAACCCATAACTATGCAGTGTGTTTGATTTATTTGTCTGTTTTTTGTTTGTTTGACGTTCCTGTATTTGTCTGTTTGTTTGTTTAATGTTCCTGTATTTGTCTGTCTGTTTGTTTAATGTTTCTGTAATTACAATTCTTCCAAGTCTAGACAAGTTGACTATGGTCATGCTTGCTACTTGCATTAGATTTCAAGAAATTGTATCTCCAGACAGGAGAGGTCCTAAACAAGAGCGCCCCCTAGAGGGTAAAAGTCTTCCCTTCATACCAGGGATTGTTGTATGGTGTAAATTAGGCCACAGAGAGACATTCAGGTGTTGGTGGGTGCAGTTTAATATGACCATGCCTTAATGGCACCCTCTGAGCACAGAGTGTCTACTGAGTCGGTTTTACAACGAAAAGTTATTTGCCTGTAGGAAGAGTTGGCGTCTAACAGGCTCCACACCTACTGGGAGAAGCCGTCATGATCGTTCCATAGATTTATAGTGTGGGCGCTGGTTAATTGGGGCTTGTAAGGCAAGATTTAATTTGTTATGAGGAAGCTTCCATGTTTTTCACAAAATGGGACAGTGGCCCCTTTGTGCCAAAGCAACCCTGTCGAGAACAATTAAAATTTTTCCAAGAAAATGTCATGCAAAATGCATTAGATGTTTAATAGTTTAAATGTGAGAACAGCTTGAGTGCTCTGTTCTGGTCATTTTTGTGTTTTGTGCAACAAGGTGAATGTATTCTGCCCGTAGAAACACATTTTCTGTGTAAGAGACGATATTTTAGACATTTATGTTTGTTTACTTTGCTTCCTTACCTAACACACTGTACAGTGCATGCTCCTTACCTAACGCACTGTACAGTGCATGTTCCCTACCTAACGCACTGTACAGTGCATGCTCCCTACCTAATGCACTGTACAGTGCATGCTCCTTACCTCTACCTCAGTTACTACCTGTGTTACTATATCTGTTAATTCGGTAAACTTTTATGCATCTTTCATCCCAAGCAGTTACTACATTTGTTACTATAATTCTGTAAACCTTTGTGAACTACTAAGGAACTACTGAAGGAACCAGTCAAATGAAATACTGATCTCATGTTTGTTCATCATTAACACATCATTTGTTCATCGTGGCACATCTTTTATCTCAACTGTATTTGTTCATAATTTGTATTTCAGCAGTGACTGAGTAATTACTAGGCATTTGTGCCCCATCAAGTAAAGTGTTACCCAAAGTCTAAATCCACAGAGCTAGATGCCACCCTGCAGGGATAATCCCACAGTCTGGTACTGTAAGCATTTACGTCCTTGTGCTGTGCCGGTGATGTTTACATTAGTTAATCTTTTACCCTTCAGTTAATTAGTTAATCTTTTACCGTTCGGTATGCTTTCAGCTATTACAAATATTTAAAAGTCTGATGTAGGTTTCTGAATTGCATGTAACAGTCAAATCGTCATGCTGCCATATAAGGCAGGATCTGAGGTCACCAATGCTGTCCCGCATAAAACTTTCCATATGTTTATCTCTCGATTTTAATTTGTTTGCTGCATTGTCCATATGCAGTTTTTTTTTTTTTTTTTAATTATGTGCATTATAAAACACATCAGTGTTAAATTCTGAATTTTAATTGACTGAACCTTGTACGGCTGTCTTCAAATATAAATTTTCATATTAAAAGCTTTACGGGGAATTTCTGTAAAGCCTTGAAGCTTTCTCATTTACATAAAAGTGATTTAAATAATGTTATTGCTCCATATACCTAATCTTTCTTACTCATGTAATATAATAATAGAATATTCTAACATATTCCAAAGTATAATTTTGCCTTAAACCTCGCCAGGAGCTGATTTGATGCAGCTAAGACTTTGGAACAATGGCAACAAATTGGTTTTATTAAGAAAATTAAGTAGTGGGGTATGTTTGTTAACTTTAGTGTTGGACTTTACGGGGTACGATGGGCTTACATTCCAATAAACCTATAAGGAGAAAATATCGTAAGGTAAAAATGCATTTTAATACAGCACACCTAACCTAACAAATATCATATCCCAGCCTAGCCTACCTTAAACATGCTTGGAACAGTTACAGTTGGGTAAAATTGTAAATACAAAGCCTATTTTATAACAAAGTGTTGAATATCTTATATAATTTATTGAGTAATGTACTGAAAGTGAAAAACAGACTGGAATCGAAATACCCATCGTAAAGTCGAAATATCGTAATACGGACCATCGTAACCCGAAGACATCGTAACCCGAATTTTCCGTTTCGCTTGAGTTACCGAGGAGTTGGAAATGGCCTTCTGGGAAATGGCCTTCTGAAGGAGGTGAAAGACGAAGGTGTTTCATGTTGAATTTTCATCATCAGGTCTGTCTTCAGACTGCACTGACTTCTGTCTGTCATTAATCAAGGCCTGACTCTAGCATACTTCTGAATTTGCTCCAGTTTGCTTCAAACCCTGAATTGGGCGAGGCCCTTCTGCACACCACTGTTGTACTGGGCTGTTATTTCAGCACTTGTGGCCTTGCTGTTAGCTTTAACGAGTCTGGCCGTCCTCCTCTGACCTCCCTGATTAACAAGGTGTTTTAGCCATAGAAATAGCACTGACTTGTTGGCTATCTCCATCATACCACGCTCTATAAACTTTAGACACAGTAGTGTGAAAATCCCAGAGGGGCGTTTCTGAGTGGCTTGAAACACTGTGTCTGACACCAACAATCACGCCATGTTTATAATCGCTTAGACCACACATCTTCGCTGTCCTGATGCCCAGCTACTGTACACAGTTACTCAGTCTCTTCACCACGTCTGTATGCATTCTGGTGCAGCCATGTGATTTGATCCTTAACTTTTTTTTTTTTTTTAATTGAGAAATGTATCTATAGAAAACATCAGTAATTAATATGATAGTCTTCTAATCAGCTACCCTTAACAAGGACATAGGGTGGCTTGGTGTCTGACTCAGCGAGTATATCTAGGATGCAGGGTTGGGGCCATTCCGGAATGCATTCATCGATTCCAGTCCAAATCAGGAAATGGAACTGGAGTTGGGATTGGAAAAAGAAACTATGAGGAACAGAATTGGAACTGAATTCAATTTTCAGGGAGATATAAATTCTAACTCCAGTTTCATTTCCTGGTTTGGATTGGAATCGATGATTGCATTCCGGAATGGCCCCAACCCTGCTAGGATGGGATGCCAGTCCATTGATTCAAAATGAATGACACTGTACTTGAAATGAAGTATTTTGGTAGCGTCAATATTTATGCCTAAACCAATTTGATTATCTTGGATATGTTTAATGTAATATCCCCAAGTGTTTAACTGAGTTCCCACAAGAACATTCTAGTACATTTTCTTTTTATTCCGCTCCTTTTATGTCAGACATTTGCTCTATAAATGTCCAGCAGTCACTGTGATTTAGGTCTTGAGAACTCCAGAAAAATATGTGGAATTCAAGCTTCTCAAATTGTGCGCTTTGAGAAGATATGAATGGAAATGAGTAATGAATATAGCGACTTAATCTGATTACCCTTACAATCAGCGACAGTATTTTCAGCATTCTCTCCAACTAATCTACCAAAAATACCTTAAGGATACGGTGTATGTTTTTTATTTATCTTAAATAAATATATTAAATATGACTATTTCAATTTTATGAAGTGGACCTAAATTATGTAGTATAAACACATTTTAGTATGCCATAAAACTGTAATTCAAAAGTTGATTTAAAACTAATCTGGTTATGCGTCAGAGGCTCAGTCAGTCCGCTACACTGAAAGCCAGTGAGCACCGGTGGTAGCTAAATGGAAGTCATGTCAGGTTTCAGCTGAAATTCCGAAAGCAGGAATGTAGTAATGAGAGAAATAGTGTCCGCCGTGCAGTATTCCGACGGCGGTCGTATTTAATTTAAAGAACTCCGTGCCTGCATGGTGGGAGAAACACGGCAAATAGACGGCAATATCTCAGTGTTGGAGGCGGCCCTTGTCCTATCAGATAATTAAGTTGTGCAGACGTGACGTTGAGATTACAGTAGACAGAAGATATACAGCTGTAGTCGCTTTTCTGCATAATGTTATTTCCACAATTTCGGGGGTGGGTGGGGGGTCCTAATGGACTTAGTGTTGGGCATTTTTTGCAGCAATTCCAAATTCATTTTACACTATAACATGTTTACCAGCTGCCTAAAATTACAAAATGGGAGCCGAAATACAATATTTTGCAGCTCTCCCAGCATTTTAAATGGTGGGAAGTGTGACGTGTGCTCTTTTTCACAGTAGATCTAAGTGTCGTATCAGTACCTTTCCAGGCGTGTGGAGAGGAAAGGCGGTGTTTTAAGAGTCTCCCCTCCGCGCTTGATTGAGTAATTTTAGCTTTTTTGAGGGATTTGCAATCAGTCGTCTTTTTCTGTAACTACTGTGACAAATGTGTATATGTAAAAAAAATCATTTACCTGGTAAAATGGTCTGAAATTTGCTGTTTGAAAGTAACAACAAACAAGACCCCCACACACCCATCCATCTATCTATCTATCTATCTATCTATCTATCTATCTATCTATCTATCTATCTATCTATCTGTACATTTAATGTACACTGTTGTGGGATTTATACCCACAGTATACAAACAAAGACATAATACATATACAATCGACATGCAGTAGTGCAGAGAGAACACGTGTTTGTGTGGTAATGTAATCCATACATTAGTATTGTCCACATTCAGCTGTCCGCACAGTGCCCTCAGCTTTCTCAATAGAAGCCTTGCTTTGGGAATACACACCAACTGTATGTGTCACTCCATACACCTTCCAGTTATCCACTTTACCAGTGTTCGGTGTTAATTGCTGCAGATAATAGAAACATTTATTTAATTGGGTTTTCTCTTCCTAATTAATTCCCTTCTGATGAGCGCGTACTTGGGTAGCATATTGTAGAATGCACTTCCATTCACAGCACCAGGAACGGGCAGGACTGCAGTCCGGGGCAATCAGTGCAGAGAACGAGCACTGTGTCTTAAAACGCCCGTCAGTTGTTGTGTTCGCACTGCTTGAGTTTTTCAGCCTTCAGTCTGCAGTCCAGCCTGATAATTCATCTATATTTTAGAGAACTAAAGAGGTACAAATATGGGTGATGCATCTCCAAATGCTCTTTTCACACAGCCACCCTAATCACCCACGCGTTTGTCTGGCCGCCACCAAAGTGTATGGATTAATTATGGCTTGGCTTTTACAGTTAAATATTCAGAGGAAATTAGGGCTTTCCAAGCATATTAAATTGAATATGTCATTCAGCAGGATTATATACGTAGGTAGAGTGGTCTTTATTCTATACTCTTGTAAAATATGAATTCATTTCATCTGCAAGTGCTTCTTAGAGACTTTCAAAGCAGTTCCCCGATATATGCTTCTTAATTATATTTTTCTAATGGCACGGTGGGTAGATAATGGTTTTGTAAAACCTTATTAATGGGTCCTAGTCCTCATTATGATATATTCAGTTTAAAAGGCTGTCCTACCCAGAATCACATATAAGATAATTAGCGGATTCAATTAGTAGCGACTTGCTTTGGTTAATAATTAATCTACATTTAAGGGACACGCTTGTTCTGGGTGATTGCATGCGAGTTACTCATCTTCAGTTGACGCTCACCTTATTGGATAATATAGGTGCTGAGACAATCTGTGGGGAATGAAAGTCTGTGTTTCAGTCAGCACGGGGGGGGGGGGTCCTTCCTGAAAAAAAGCAGTTTTATTTCATCCTTCTCAAAAAGGGCTGCGAAGGACATCGAGCGAAAAGAGGGGGATCGGAAATGGTCGGTGGGCCGCGTAGCTACGAGGCACGGGCCACAAGTAGGTCGTCGAGTCCGCCACTCGGCCCCTAAATGATGCTCGGACTCATTTCTCCGTCCATCCACTCAAGGGCCGGGCCTCACATTTTAAGGATCGTCTGGGGCTTTCAGCCACCAAATTATTCATACCGTATCCACCCGTGCTAAAATGAAAGCAGGACGACCGGCCGGGGGCTTCGGAGCATAGCGTGCCTTCATGAGTTAGCGAGTATGACAAGGTTATATAACGTCCTGAAGAGGGCCGCTGACGTCACTGCCTTCTGAGCTCGCTTTACACTTTTCATTTGTTTGTGAATGCCGGCTTAGCACTGGATTAACTGGACGAGCCCCAATATTAATTCAGGTTGATTAAATCCAGCCCGATAAACCAGTATACCGCTTTAGCTAGGTGCCGGGTACTGTTTTTTAGCCGCCGTTTGTTGTTCCGCTAGCGAAGCTTTGGATCTTTTTAAAAGCAAAAAGCAATTCCTCTCGCCTTGTCATTCCGACGTCTGGTAAGCTTTTAAGTCGGGATTTTCTCCAACGCCGGAATGCCATTAGTACAGAATTCGTGACGTGACCGGAGACGGGACCTTTGATGTCACGTTCATCGACCGGTATGTCGCCACGGGATTGGCGAGCGGCCGTCGGAGAGCGACGCCGTCGGAAGTAATGCTCCCAAAATCCGTTACGGGGAATTAGGTGCTTTTCGTGATGAAGGAAGAGAGGGGAAACACCGACACCCCAGACGGCGTCGGGGCCGGATCTGGGAATTCGGCATGTCGGCCCCTGTACACGGATCTCCTTTTGTTTTTCCTCCATATCCTCACACAAAGCGAACCATATTTCTAGCAGGTGGAAGGCCCAAAGTCACGCCTGTTTGAATTCCTCTGTAATCTTTCGCTCTCTGTTTTAGCAAACTCCAAACGTTGCTAATTTTAGACGCAGCGAGTATCAGGCCGCCCGCCGAGACTGCCTCTCTGCCATATGCTCTGAAGTGTCACTGTTACATGCGCCTGTTTCCGAGCCAAGAAATGATCTCTATAAGGGGTGAAAATACATTCTGTTGATTATCCTTTAGTATTTTTCATACATTTGTTTTCATTTTAATAAGAATACCCTGCCTATGTGGATCTTGATGCCCTCTTTAGTTACATCGATTAGGTAGGACATTAAGCAGGACTGCCCTGCCTCAACTGCCATGGGAAAGAATATACCTAAAAACATTCTGATCGATGTTTTGTTTTTCGCTTTATACCGATATTCTCATGGTGCATTTTTTTGTTTGCTGGATGAACAGTAATGCACCACAAGTAATAATGTACAAAATACTTCCAGTCCAGCATAAAAATTGCAGTTTCGACATAAAGATCCCTCGCTTTTTGTCGCTATAGTTGTATTTTCAGTCGACGCAGGGCTGCCGAACACCGGGCATCGTTATGCCAACGTGCCGTGATGTCATTGCAACCCACTCAGCAGAGCGGTTCCAACTTCTACGATCGATTTGACAAAGAAAGGATTTATTCTGTGGCGCAAATTAAAAAAGGAGCTGATGGGATATCGCCGAGGGTGAATGTGCAGCCAGCGGAGCAGAAGAGACGATGCCTGCGACAGGCTGCAGATCTAACGAATGAATTGACAGGTGGGGTGCGGGGCAACGTTTTATACCACCCAACATTCCGATATTATATTTACACTCCCTGTTCAGGAATGTTCCGTACCTCCTGTTATATACAATACCGTGCAAAGGTCTTTGGCAGCTGCGATGGGCTGGCCCCCCGTCCAGGGTTGTTCCCTGCCTCGTGCCCGTTGCTAAAGAAAATAATGATCGTCATGTTGGTGTAAAACTGTGATATAATCCCTGCTAAAGTGTGTCAGCTTAGCCATTTCAAAACCTCTCCTAAAGTCATCCCGGGTATTTGCAACAACCCTGAAATACAGCCATGGATTTTTGAACTCAACCATTAGCTCACCTTGTTTGGCTAATCGATACCTCATTGAGTTATTTAACTAATTAAATAAAATAATTAACTGAGCTGGTAGTGAAGTTTAACCAATACGTGGGATCGCTGGGATGCCTCTGAGGAGAGATTTGGGAACCAGAAAAAATGTGCATCTAGCCATCCAACAAGAAATCAGTAACATTCTGAAAACAAGAAGAAATTCTTTTTAGATTTTATTGTGTTACTATATAATGATATTTTTTTTTCTGAGAACAAAATACATTACCAAGATAAGTAGTTTACACCAGTTATTTGGCTGCCCCAAACTATATTATTTATATTGAAGAACATGAACCCTTTCAGACAGTCCTGATCAATGGTCAGGTAGGGTTAGATCTAAACATTTTCATTCATGTTAACTGTGTTTCGCATTTATTTTTAAAGGGAAATTTGTTTCCCTTTAACGAAGGGACCATACAAGCCCCAAAATCATGATAGCCATTTATTTAGAGTGGACTGCCTCAAGCTGGCTTAGGCGTATGTCTGTAAAAGCTCCCACGGATCAGATCAGGAAACAGTGTCTTCTGCAGCTTGCTCGCTCAGTTCTGGCGGGGAGACGGAATTAGTGGCAGCCATCACCGTGCTGTTGTAACACAGCTCTGGCAATCCAGACTGGCAGAGGCTCTGGGAGTGTAGTTTCAAGGCAAAGTTCAAGGAGTAAAACCAGTAAACAAATCCGAGAAAACCAGAAGAAAGTACAGCATGTGAGCCTGTAGAGACAGGATATGGTTTATAAGTGCCGATGTCAATGGAAGATCCCTGCTACCAAAAGGAAAAGCATTCAGTCTGTTCCATGTGGAACTGATATTTGTGTCGTAATGATGAATTTTGAGGTCTTCTGCAGGCTGAAGTACTTCCAGCTATGGATGTAATTAGTGGTTTTCATCAGTGAATAAATAAATTTGTCATGTATGTTTTTCGGTACGGCTGTAATCATCTTTCAAGTTTCTAGTTAAAAATTGGCAAAGTATGTATGTGTCTCTGTCTGTATAAAATGTGTGTAACTCATTTTTACACAAGGCAACATACTGAGGTCGTCTTCCGATACTAGCTACTCATGCAAGCTATATAACGCGAGTTGTTAACGGTCAAACTTCCCCAGTAAGAGGCTATATGGTGAAACATATTCCCAGCTCGTCAGCTTGCATGGCCTTAATTGCCCACCTGTTCTCTCTCTCTGTTCCATCAGCAGCACCAAAGTTTCTGAGAACCCCCACCGACCAGACGGGGGTGCAGGGCGGGGTGGCGTCCTTCATTTGCCAAGCCACAGGAGACCCCAAGCCTAAGATAGTCTGGAACAAGAAGGGGAAGAAAGTCAGCAACCAGCGGTTTGAGGTATTAGGTCTATTGTTCTGATGTAAAATGCTCGACATCTGAATGCCTAAGAGTCTTCGGTTGTCCTCTTCCTCATCCTCATCCTCATCCTGCTGCTTGCTTGATCTACGTCATGCATTAATGGATAGCAGCCATCACGCTAAACAATGCCTTACTTTGATGCTCGCATGGTTTCAGTGGGGAAACGTACAGATAGCATCAGTGGGTTGGTCTGTAATTTACCCTGCATTTTTTCATCAATTTGACATTGACCGAAAGACAGCTTATGTTCAGTTAAAAATAACATGCCTTTT
The DNA here is from genome assembly GCA_026781145.1 of Hippopotamyrus pictus. Classification (NCBI taxonomy): domain Eukaryota; kingdom Metazoa; phylum Chordata; class Actinopteri; order Osteoglossiformes; family Mormyridae; genus Hippopotamyrus; species Hippopotamyrus pictus. Next base: position 3,154,627 of record JAODLC010000054.1, on the reverse strand, counting down.
TATTTTAGACTACTAAACGCACGCCTTTCTGTCGTTCGTCCGCACGTGGTTACTTTCCGTGAGCATGCCGTCGCTGAACACCGATAAGAATTGTATCATATTCCGCCAGAATTTCACCTCAAACCATCCACCTCAGCTCCTCAGTGGAAGCCCCAAGACTGACTGCATTTCTTGGCTCTGAATACAGATTTACTCTTATCGCTGCTCATCACACCGGTGTGTGTGTGTGTTGAATGCGTGGCGTCGTTTCCATAGTGACAGTGGCCATGGAAATGCTTGCATGACCCACCTGAGGTTCCTCACCCCCCCCCC
>JAODLC010000054.1:3139873-3154215 GCA_026781145.1 Hippopotamyrus pictus | reverse complement strand
GGGGTTCCCCCCCCCCCCCCCCCCCCCCGCCCCCTTCTTCATCTCTAATGGAGTAGACATGCCTTTAAATCCCTGCATGATCTCTTCCATCCTGTTCATATTCAATCCACTGTTTGACCCCCACCCCAAAGGTTAAACTTTCATTTTTCAACACGAGCGAAGCCCCTTTAACCTCCATTAAAGATGCCCACTTCTGTATGGCCCCCTTGTTTACGTTTAAACTTACCCCTGAGTACTGCTGAATTATTATGCTGGCGTTTCCATGAACAGTGAGTAACAAGCTCCGATACACGTGTCTGTTTTGACGCTCGTGATTTCTGTCAGGTGTCGTCAGTCCAGTCGGAAAAAATAAACACGTTGCGTCTTGTGAGTCGTCTGTGTCAAGATAAATGTCCGCTATTCCGTCTGTCGAAATGAATGTCATGGATAAGATAGGTACTGTACATACTGTATTTCCCACGGTGGAAATCGACAATACTTGGGTTAGCCACTGCAATATCTATGTGCTCGTCTGTCTGTGTTTGACCAAACTAACCAACCCACTATTTCATTTACTTAAATATTGAAGATCTTTGCCCCCTCCCAGAAGCTTTGGTTCATTGAGTGATTACATTTTAATTTATATATATATTTGAGAAACTGGATAATGATATTCATTAATATGCATGTTTAGGGCAGTCACATTAGTGGTTTCAGCTTAGTGAAACACAGTGAAGCAGAGTGAAGCATAGTGAAGCATTCTTACACAGTTCCCCTTAATCTGTATCTGCAAATAATCTGCATATGCATTATTTGAGCAAAATACCTAAGAAACAAAACAGCTACCCTCAGTAATACAGTTCAGGTGATGGCGAGTCATATTTATAGTAGCTATTTAGTATTTCCTTTCAATTTCCTGATAAGGAATCATATATCATCCTCTCAGCGAATATCAGGATCCTACACTTAAGTAGCCATTAAGATATGCCGCATACTCCAGGTCGTAGTACCCTGTACGCTGCTCTTTTCCCAGATAAAATGTGCACATATGATATGATGCGGTTCGTATAAAATCAATTTGCCTCTTTGAGACCTGACAGATGCCTAGTTCATCAAACCGCAGGCCAGCAGCTGACCTGCAGGCTGGAGAATGAAGAGAGAGCGTCACATGGTTAAAAATACCTCATCCCTACATTGTCAACACCCCATATTTGCTTTAAGTGTCTTCAGGTCAAGAAATGAGTGGTGAATGATGATTGCGTGTCAAACTATGTCAGGCGATGTGGACAAAAAAAACTCCCTTAACATATCTTGTCTCTCGCACCTGCAGGTGATAGAGTTTGATGATGGATCGGGCTCTGTGCTGAGAATTCAGCCTCTCCGCACCCCGCGGGACGAAGCCGTTTATGAGTGTCTCGCCTCCAACAGTCTTGGGGAAACGAGTGCCTCCACGAGACTCACTGTTTTACGTGGTAGGTTCTCTCCACTCGGCAGGAGCGAAAGCGTAATTACCGTGTACTGTGTTCCTCGCCGTCTTGTCTCACTGCTTGCGGTTCGACAGGTAAGCTAAAACGTGCCGTATGAGCGCTTTTTGTACCCGTTCCCTGTCTCCTGTTGACCATGTGTTACTGGCACATGCAGATGGGGGGACCGGTGGGGAGGGGGGAGGGCTGAGCACCTGCATGTTTTGCCCAAACTATTAATGTGAAGCTGTGTGTGAGCTTTAAAGACACTGAGTGGTTCTATTAACCTTTGAATGCCACCGCCCCCCACCAAAAGAAATAATTAAGTCTATGCACAGCTCTGGTGTGTTGTGTACAGGTTACTGTGCCGTATTGAAAGCTCAGATTGTAAATGTCAGGTGCGTTAAGTTACAGTAAGTTGAAGTTGTATTTGACTCAGTGGGTTGGGCCTCTGTCTCTGTGTCCAGAAGGTTGCCTGTTCGAATCCCATTCTCGACTGAGTAATCCCTGGGACCTTCAACAAGGTTCTTAATCACCACCCCTCCCGCCACACTTTCCAGCTGGGTAAATTGCCTGCCCCTGAGCTCAGGTCCCAGGGTTCGCTCTCAGTTTTAGGTTTGCGTCTCAATGGAGAGCAAGACAGGGGTGATGGGAACGTTACTTACACAAAAATGTTCGGAGTGCAGAATGAAAAATGGTTGGATCTGAGAGATAACCAGTAAGATTGTAGAGGAGGTGGGTCCAAGTAACTAGAGGAGGTGGGATCAGCCAATCAGATATCTTGGTCCTGCCTCCTCTAGTTCCTCCTCTGTAATCTGATTGGTTATCTCTCTGAACCAATCATTTTTCATTCTGCACTCAGAACTTATTTGTGCAAGTAAAACTCCCACAGGCTAAGATTGGACATTCAAAAAGAAGCCCCCAAATCTACCTGTGTTTGTACTAGTGCGAATGGCAGATAAAGCATCATTTTGCACTGAGCATAGCTTCCTGAACACAGTTGAGCGCGTCGGTCTAACCTTCCAAATGGATAGACGGGGACAAGCTGAAGGGTTTACTTCAGTGACTATCAAATTTGGGCCAGATTTGCAGAAGCCCACCACACTCCGAGCGGCGAGGCAATTTCTGATGTGCCTGAGACGGGCCTGACAGGGGCAGCCCGGCCTGGGAAGCCCCCGCCACTGAGCCCAGGTTAAATTCCCTTTCAGCAGAGGTCAGCTTCGGGGCGGATAATTCACTGAGCCCAGCCAGATGGGGGGGGGGTCAGTTAACGGCTCAGCGATGACTGCAGCTGCTTGTCAGGAATGCGGGGGGAAAGGCTGCACAGACTGTTTGTCTTTACCTTTGTGTCAACGCCTTTAACGGCCTTCATGGGCGCCGCCGCTTCAGTTTTTCTGGAGCGAACGCAAGAGTGAATCCCAACTTGTCTTTCAGCAGGACGTTCTGAGGCGGCATCTCCGCGTGGCCTGTCCCGTCATGACTGTTCCATGCGAAGCTGTTTCATTAGCTCTGCTGTTAAAAATCACACTTCGGGGGGGGCGGGGGGGATGGAGCGACCTGGGCAGAAGATTTCCATGCAGAGCCTACTTGGAAAAGGAAGGAGCCTGGTTGGGTGAATAACAGCCCCCCCCCCCCCCCCCCCCGGGCGACGTCGAGGGGGTGGCTTTTAAAACCACTGTGTTTGGGTTTTATAGCCCGACTCTGAGACGCCCCACTAGCTAGGCCGCAGAGGAGTGGTAGCCCCAGTAGGTGCTGGATTCTGCCCCCCGCAGAGACGAGAGCTTGTGGAAAAGTCGCTGAAGAGTCCTGATACCTACCCACCCCCCCGCCAAACTCTCAGCCTCTTCCAGGTCCAGGCATTCGAGCCACCAAAGCCACACTGGGTGACATCAAGAAGAGCAGAGAATACAAACCTGTGTCCAACAGGGGCGATTCTAGGATTTTGTTAAAGTAGGGGGCATGAAGAAAGGCCATAATTCATATATCCTTATTGTTAGCCAATGATATGTTTTAAATCACTGAGTGATGGGGAGGGGGCACTGTGGGGGCCAATCAACTTTCAGCTGGTGCCTCCAGTTTTAGACGTAGCTGTTGAAAAAATCAAAGCTAGGCAGTGCCGTTGAAAAGCATTCTGGGAAATTGTGTTTTCTATACATGTTTTATCCTGTAGCTTTAGCATGTAAGTTCTCTGCTAACAGACATAAGAATCCCGAGCTGAAATAGCTGGCTGGGATGTGTATGCAAAGCTTCCGCCTTCGCCAGGCTACGGGATTTGGCGGAAGGCAGGGAGAGATGTTTCCGTTCATCTCGCCGCTTTGTCCCAGCTTGTCCGAGTCGCCCTGACGGTGCTCCTGGGCTGCGGCCTCTTATTAGGGTCGAGGGCGGGTCACTGCAGGACATTAACCTTTGTCATGTGGAGTCACCTCAGAGTCACTGCGGCGCTCAGCTTCCTACTGAAAGGTCTTCCTGTACTTTCTCCCATCTGGTTTACCGCCGGTACCAGAAAGGTTCTGAGTCTCTGCCGATGAGGAACTTAACCACCGAACGACGCTGCTGACTGTCATTATTATTGCTATTATCATTAGCGGTAGCAGTAAGTGTAGCACATAGAAATTATGCATAGACAGTGATAATCGACTGTTAAGATTATAGATTTTGTAGAAAGGTAGAAGGTCGCACCAATGGACGGTCCTCCAAAATCGTTTTAATAATGTTAATAATATTTGGTTAATGGTTATAAATGTGCATGCAGTGGAAGTTAGGGGCAATATGCATACTGCGACCATTAGAGTGACTGCACTGTGTTTATGTGGAAGCTATTAAATCATGCAGCAGTCATTAAATGAATTACATTCTGAAGAGGACTTTTAATTTGGCAGCAGTCTGCACAGGAAGACCTCCCTTGCCAGAATGAAATGAATTAGCGCAGTTTTATTGCACATGATTTATCAGACCGGAAATGCTGCGTAACTGTTGTAACATCCTGAGATAGGATGGTGCGACTTCTTTTGCATACATACCCGGGTGTCTAAGCGTGTGAAAAGTCTAAACCGTGCAATTAGATCTTGACATTTCATGTCATCTGGAGTCATTTTATTGAAATGTGGCATATATATATATTTATTGGCACCATATGTAGAAACACTGCCATTAAATTGCTTTGGGCTGAGATGAAGGCTTTTAAAACTGACTGTCACTCCTGTGTCATCTAAATTGATTTTTTCCCCATCTTTGCTTTAGAAAACGGCCCGGACACTCAGCTTTAAGAAAACTAATTTATTTTGAAATTTATATATTTATATGCTGTACATCATACCATTTTGCGGTGGCTTCTATATAAGGGAGCTCGTATAATTTTAATTTAAAGGAGTGCAATATGAACGGCACTGCAGTTAAACATGTCAGTTGATAAATTGCTGAAAAACAATCTTGAAAACTAGTTTGGGGAATTTTTTTGGACTGTTCAGACACTGTCCTGGCGGAGTAAGATGCCGTTATGGATGTCATCAATGATAGAATGTATATTAGACGTTTAGAGACTATGTTAGCCTATGGAGAGTGCGGAGCCCAGGTGAGTGACTGGGTCTGTTTTTAAAGATGTCAGCAGGAGTCTTGGCAGCATAATTCTTACTTTTCTTGTTTGTCTTACACTTTGGCTACATCTGTTAAGAATCACTACTGAAGCATATTAGGCACCATTGAAATAAGGATGAATTCCTATATTTCCCCCGTTCACTGTTTCTCTTGACACATCTCACTTTTTCGGTCAGAACGGTACTTAAAATAAAGGTGCGGCTGCTAGTTTTGAGAAAATTCTACGTTACTGCAGATGCCATGAACATTGGCACTGAATACGTCTTCCGGTAAAACACATTGTCGGCGGTCTGTCCGTCGGCCTGGAATTTTTACCGGTTCAGCAAGCCTGAGGTATCGACATCCAGTCAGACTGTACCTTTCACGCCACCCGTGTTTCCCAAGTCAATAACGATGAAGGAGTTCATTAACGACGGATGAAATAATTAACCTTCTCTGAAGTGAAATGTTCTTGCGGACTTTCTCATAGCTGCACCAGCGTCTCCGATGGCCGAACAGCGAATGGAGAACACGATTGGCTAACATCTTCTCCTTTCCCAAAGTCGTTATTAAGCCCCTTTCCGAAGTCCATAATTGCGAAAATGTTTTTGTAATAAATAATCACTAGAAATAAGTGTGGTTATTTATGTTTAAAATTTCTAAATGCTGAGTAGGCTGTCTGTGTTTAAGCTGATTGAATAAATAGCTCACTGTGTTCCAGTGCAATTAAGAGAGTCTATAAATCTGGAAATCTGTTCCTGCTACCAGTAATATATGAGATTTAGCACTAGGAACCAGCTTGATACTGAGCCAGACACATCCCTGGCTTCGAGAGAGATGGATGTGCTCGGCGCCGTCCAATAGGATGTGAGAAAACAGCTGCTCCGGCATCTGAAGTGTTGTTCTGCTATTAAACTCGGCCTGCGTCTGCCTCGGATCTGACTCCGTGCCCATTTGTACTGCCCAAGTCTGCCCACGTCTACAGTAGCTTACTGCTGCATCATCTTGTGGTTTTATACTCTGCCACTGAGGTCCAGCGTGAAAGAAAAAGGAGCCTTTTCACAGAGTTTAGTGACATGTTACACGATCGCTGTGGGTCTCGGGGAGTTTTCTGTGGGTCCGGTCGACATTTTTCAGACTCCATTACGACCGCAGTGGTGGACTCGAGTTTATTAATCCCGGCCATCTAATGCTGCTGTTTACATCTCGCCAAGTAACTTTCGCGTAGATTAAATGGGCGTTGTATGGTCAGTTTTAATTCGTATGACGGTGTTTTGTTTAGCGGCTCTCGTCGAATGGTTGCAGGGGTGGCGCTAATTAAGAGCGGCAAAACAAGCAACGAAGTTTTGATTAAAACGAATGCTGCCCTTTGACTTGGGGGAGTAGCTGTTTAGCGGCAGACGAAAACTTTTTTCTGGGACGAAGCGTCTTGTTATTAAGTTATTCTTATGCATTATTAATTCCATTAAATTATTCATTTGCTAGTTTTCATGGCTAATCCCAGGCAGCGTTTCGGGAGCACAGGGGGATCTTAAAATCCCCGGTGTGACGTAACCCGCTAGGAGGATCAGGATCGGGATTCGCCAGGGCTGGCCTCCTTGCCGTTGGTAGCCAGCGCCAAACGGCCTAAGACGGCTCCCGCCGTCGCACCCGAAAAGAGGCTTTACGCAAAGCCGTTCTGCCCAATATCCCGCTTCATCTCCGGCAACTTCTCCGAGAAGGACCCCTGTCTCTCCTTCTTGAGAGGATGATGTAATCGTAATCCATTAGGGCCACGGTGGAACAAGATGTCACATTCGCTCGGAGCTGCTCGGACCGTGAATAATCTCCATCGTTGATGTGTAATCCCCCCCCCAGACCTAGTCAATAATTCATCATGTTTGCTCTGCTGCCTGTGAGCCTGTACCCTGTCTTACCAGTAAGTTGTCTTTCCCATTCTGTTTGGTTGTGTGCGATTAGTCTTCCCTGGTAGACGGACTGTACCTGTGATCGGAAGGTTGCAGGTTCAAATCAACAAGTCAGCTGAGTAATTTCACCATTAGGCCCCTGAGCAAGACTCTTAAACCTCCCCCCCCCAAGTTGCTCCAGGGACTCATTTTCTTCTAAAAATCTCACACTGCTTTGGACAAAAGCATCTACCAAAGAAATATCAATGTAAGATGGTAGAGATCTGAACTGGCCTCGACTTTCAGTAATCCCGGAAATATCGGAGTACTCTCGTCAAACGGCTTGATTGCCAGTCGCCGTTAATTATCCCGGAGTTCGCATTAAAATAAACAGGGTATGGTAAAACCCGGCGCGCTAACGATGTGGCGCAAATTAGCTGGAGTAACATTACCGCTATCAGTCAGAGTAGATGGATGATGTAGGCAATGAGGAAAAGCACCAACACCCCCCCCCCTTATTACTGCCATATCCCTGGAATTTAATAAGGCCCAGGTAAGGAACAAGGAGAATGGCGTGTTCTGTAATGAAAATACGTTTCTATGGTGAATTCCTAGCTCTTCATTTATATACAGAATGATAAGATTCCACTTCCGGGCCCGACCCATGAAATTAAAGCATGTGTTTTAGCACGCTGACCTTCCTGCTTGCGAGTGTAAGGCATATGGCAGGTTAATTATGAAATATTTCTAGCAAGTGAGCCTTCTGTCGACGTCCCGGCCTGGGAGGGTAGCCTGTCACTTTCCTGACAAGCATATGAACCCCCTGTAGGCGAAAACTTCCCCTGCGTGTCAAGGTCTACAAATCCGTACGGTACTTAACATGCAAATCATGGTGCACCAGGTAATGAGTCGGCGTTTACCTGCGGCCCTCTGACCGCCGCGCTCCCAGTCTGTCTGCCGTAGGGGGCGCCCTCCCCGCAAGCGGACGTCAGCGCTGAGGTCAGACGGTGTCACCGGAGCATCCGTTGACGATGGCCCTCGCTTCCCCCCTACGCTGGGTCCCCCCGGTGTGCTGGCCACTCCGGACTCCCTTCAACGCCCTTAAATATACCTGCGGCGAATATGTCTCTCTTCCCGCCAGCCGATTACCACATGGGCACCATCAGGGAGAATTAGCACACTCTCTCCTTCACACAGTACCAGGTGTCTGGCATTTTTAAATTTATTAATTTTTTTTTTGCTGTTTTTTTTTTTTTTTGTTTAAAGATGAAATACACTGCTGATTTGCAGCTTCTCTATTTTTTGTCACTTGATTTTCTGAACACTTGTCAGAATTAAAATGCACTGGTACCTATTTACCCATCAGCCATTACAGATGGAGAGGATATTTTGCTACAGAGTGGCGGCGCAGATGGGAATTGTGGTAGGTTCGCTTTGCCCGAAAGAAATGTTCAGTAAATCAAAAACTCAGGTTTGACTGTTATTTTTGGCAAAGCAAGGGAGTCACTTGACACTATTTGTTTCACATTTCTGCTGTATAACCAGACTGTGCCATTCACCAGCAGTTTACACTTCATTCTGGGCTCCGTTGTCAAGACCAAACCCTCTCTTTTCTGACTGGAGATGATGCAGATGTGAGCCAGCCTGACAATCTGCCCTGCATTTCCATAAAATCAGACAAACACTTTCTTTACTTAGAAGATACTGCTGCTTTAAGTGGGACGAGTGATGGGGTGGGGGGGTGGTTAATCCATTGACCTGTACAGCTGCAAGTGCGCAGCGTTCCGAAAAAAAAGATTTTGTGCAAAGAAATGTGTGGGAGCGGCTGTTAGCTTTCAGGACGTCGCCAGTCACATGTGCTGACGATGACCGATGGGCCTGAAGCTGCTTCCTTATGTAAACTTTGGCTTTGTTAGTCCAAACAAAGACCCCTGTCCGTTTCGCCAAATACTTATTTCGATATGAACAGGAAATAAAAACCTTAATGGAGGGTGTCGCTCAAGATAACGGGCGCTTAATGGAGTATGTTTAACCAGACGCTAAACAGGGGCCGTCTTTTCGTATGCCTGCCAATTTTCTCTACGTTATTTTTACAATTCAAGTGTCACACTCTGTATGTAATGATGGACAGCTCACTCTCTCCTCCCCTTTATTTGAGCTTAATTGGTCCTTTTCTTATGTCCTATATTTAAATTACCACCTATCCATCCATCCATCCATCTATCCATCCATCTATCCATCCTTCAAAGCACACATGCACTTTCATTCGTCATGTATCCTGCGGGGGCTGTATCTATCAGACGGCATGCTGTTGTAGATCCTGGCAGTGCCCATGAGGTACTGTACCCCGGGCAAGATTCACCGCCGGCGCCCCCCCTCTGAGACTAAATTAAATTCCCTCCCTAAGTCGGCGGGTTATGAAAGGACACTGAAGCGCTTTATTAGAAATTCAAGTTAAAAGTGGACTGAATCTTTAAGAAGCAACAATGTAACTAAGGAACATCTCTTAAATAATGAATATTTATTTCGGTAAGGTAACGCCAAGGCTTTGCCCCCCGTTGGAAGTGTTACAGCTCGATGTGGGCCGTCCCTCTGTGAGTTTGGGGCTCCTTCTACGGCCTGGGGGGGGGGATGCGTGAGCGCCTCCCTGTGGCCGGTCCAGGGTGTCTGCCGGTTTACATCTTATGGGGCTCAGGACAAGAGTGGCAGATCGCTGCTGGCCCCCATTCCGAAAGGCTGCAGGTTGAGAACGTCATTACTGTCATTACAGTAGTGATTTATATTATACAGGTATTTATATTATTATATATAACAGACAGATACTGTGTGTGTGTGTGTGTGTTAAGCATATATGAATATTTGGTATAGGATAAAATCTAAATTTAACACACGTAAGATTTTTTTTCCTTAAAATGTTCGAAGGCCACAAATCCCTAGCTTTTCAGATAAACGGACCCGTAAAATAAAACGAGTCTGATTTCACAGTGGGCCGGTTTTCTGGCAGACGGGAATGAGGAATCTGTGAGCCTGGTCTTTCGCGCTCGCCCTTGAATGGGAAATTCAGCGGGAGTGTTTCATTCCCTTTACACAATGGGGTGAATCGGCGATCCGGCCCGATCAATTAATAAATCGATTTCTGCTCTCCTGACTTTGAGTGAAATTGGCCAAAGGGCATATGAAGCAGAAACTGGAAGCATGACATTCTCATATATATACTACATCAGAAATTACTTAGACCGGCTATCTTAAGTGTTCTTGTTCAAACAGCAAGTGAGCCACTTGACCCTGATTGTGTGCCATATCTATTCAACTGCGGCCACACGATTGGCTGTGTGGGGGAGGTTGTTTGTCACAGCAAGCAGGTCTACATAACAAACTGGCCTCTGCTTGTATAGGAGATTGCTTTTAGAATTGTTTTATAAAGAGAAAACATCTGAGTAGGTAATGATTTGTCATTTTCATACAGAAATACAATAGCGAAACATGAATAGTTATTATAGGCAAGCAAACTTCAGAGCAAAGTTTTTTCCTTTTCAATTTTCCCGTTCTCCCATTTGGCCGCTAGTGGCAGACGTGTGAGCAGCACTCAGTCACGAAGGAGGTTTATGGGAAATAAAAACGGAGGCTGATTAACTGATAGAGTGGAAGACGGCCTTCCTGAATTTCATGCATAAACTGGGAAAGGGGAGGGGGGGGTATTTTAATAACAAACAAAACATTTGGTTAATTATGAAGTCCCAAGGGGATTTATAAGGAGGACGATCTCCGCAGGGCAGTAATTCAGCACAGTCGCTGAAGTCTGCCTTTTAATATGTTTCGCAAAACAGAAATGTAATTATAGCAGATTGACTGATCTTTTATTCCGCCCCGCCGCATGCGAAGAGGTAATGAACGAGCTGAGGTTTCGTGCCTCGGCGTAAATCCAATATAACGGCTGCCTGAAGCCGGTCCCCGTGGTTAGCGGGAGTCTGTGCGGGGAAGCGTTTGCAGCATGAAGCGATGTAGCTCTATCGATGCCGGGATGAGCTTTAGTTACTTCATGAATGCTCGAAACCGGGAGAGCCTATTTTCGTTCATTTTAGCGTTTCGTTTATGGGCGATGTGCATTTTCGTGACGTTCACCCGTACGCGTTCTCAACGCAAATATAGAAATTTGCTGCGGAGCCTTCAGAGGCAACGGGAATATGTTTTTGTGCTCAACATATGTTGGTGATGATCCACGAGTTTCTCCCATGTTCCTTTCCTGGCACGTCGACGGAGTCAGTGGTTTCTGTAACTGGTGTCCTGCCAGTGTCTACCCGCTTTGCGTGAAGAGTCATCGCTGGCACCGGCGAGGCGGAAACGCCCCATGTGCCCATGTGCAAGCGGAAGGCGGAGTGCGGATCGCTGGCAGGACCTCTGTGTGGCAGAAACAGCCGTTTCTCTGCGAGATGGAATACGGCGACCGATTTAGGCACACGGACGGACAACAACAGCATGGCGTTTTCGTCATAAAGGCGATACCTGGCGTGGTCCATCGAAGGCTAAGAGACTACAGTACTGTCACGAAAAAATAAAGAGGATTGAACTTTTCACCTTAGATGCCAGAAGTTTCCAGAAATATTGTTTGGTTAGTTCCCCTATTTCATTTAAATAAAATGATTTAAAGTTAACACTGGTTGCAGAATACATTTCAGATTAGCCTGGGTATTTTTGGGACATCTGAAGATGAATTAGAAAATGGTTGGCATTTTAGCTTAGAGTTAGACATGGTCAAGCTTTACAGGAGGATCTGCTGGCCTGTATCAGTGGCTCAGATTTAAGGACTTATCTTCAGCCACCTGGGAAGCTCTAATTAAGTCCAGTTGGTTCATGGTAGTTCCAGTTCAGCTACTCCTACCTTCGACTGTGTCAGTCATTGATTGATTTGTCCAATGCCTTACTTCCCAACCCGAGGGACAGAAATGTCCGTTTAACAGGAATTTCAGAAATTCTAGGACTCACTCTTCCTGTCCTTGTTGTAGACCTCTAACTATTCAGAGCAGTATTTTCTTAGAAATTCGACTCCTTGACTATACATGGGTGGCCAAACGCAAGTCATTCAGGAATTGTGTACTGTAATAGATATGCCCTACTCTGTTAAGAGACCGGTGCAAAGATAAGTAGCATTTTTCTTCTATTATGGTAGCTGTTTCTTCTCTAGGTTGGTTAAACACATTGATTAAAATGCCACACATCCTGGTTGTATCTTATTTCTCTACATGCCCTTGTTAATTATGAAATACAAGCATCTCAGGTCTTCCCCAGGCTGGCTTTCCTCCCAGTTCATCCATTCACATTCACCAGCAACACTTTTGTTCATCTTGGAACGAATCTTATATTAAAGAGCGACGTTTGCCAACCTGGTCCACGACCCCCCCCCCCCCAAGCCAGTCCACATTTTTGCGCCCTCCCAGCTTTCGGTAAAACGTGGACTGTCTGACGGTCCCCGAGGATTGGGTTGGGAAACACAGAGTATATGCGATTTTAATAAGAATATTGCATTTAGTTAATTATTCATAATGTCATCTAAGTGTGATTTAACCTTTCATATTCTTGAAGTGCTATTTGAATCATTCTGACGCGTCTTGTGTTATTCATACTTTAATATCTCTCTGAGTTTATTCTCTTCTCAGTTAAAATCTTGGCAGGCAGATAGAGTTTTCAATATGTTCCCTCCTAACAATCAATATCTCTTTAAGATGAAGATCTCCAGAGAAATTTCTAAAGATACAACCTTTATTCTCACCCGTCGACACAGTTATTAAACTTTGTATAATGTTTAGACCCTTTCATTTTAATGAGTTTATTTTATACTCTGTTGGTATCCCAGAACTTTCTCTTTTTTCATTCATTTCGCTGTCATGTGTGCTTTGTCTTGTTGATTAATTGACTGACTGATAATGGAGTTGTTCATTAACGCTGCATAATCTCTTTAATTCTTCTAAACCTAGATTATAAGTGTGAGTTCTGAGTTCTTATGTAGGCCCTATCTAATGCTGTCACAAAATCAAATAATAACGAAAACTGAATTATCCGCAATATCCCTGTAATATGTTGATATTATAGTTTTCAGATTCCATATATAGGTCTATTTATATATGTATTTAAAACTGTGTGTGTGTGTATATATATATATATATATATACCAACCTTGGTGGGGGGGCACCCCTGGATGGGTTACCAAAAGGTACACCTGATCTGAAATTGTCATCTACACATTTGACGAAAATAGCATAGTTTCAAGGTTGTGTTGCTTGGCCCGATGACTCCAATGTTATCGACAGCTCGATGAAACAGTGAGTAGAGATTAACTCTGCATTTGCAAATTTCTCCTTCATTTTAAGATGTGCTAAACTGCAAAAGTACCACCGAGAAACTCAGTTTTTACGAGGATGAAGACTGACACTTTTTTGAATGTTTTTTTTTCCCCTTGCCTGTCAATCACAGGTAATCCTGAAGTTCACTGATTACAAAGTCCTGTATATTGAATGTGCCAAACGCGGCTTCCAACCTGAGAGAGAATGACATCTGCATTATAAGAAGTAAGGGAAGACAAAAGAAATAAAAATAAGCAGAGAGACAAAAGGAGGAGATTTTTTTTTTTAAATGAAATCGCGGAGCTGGCAAGAGATTGACTGTCTGCATTGTTAGCTGGGGCTTATGTGTGGAAGAAAAATGCTGATAGGGATGAAAGAAAAGCATAATTATGAGTTGCTTTTAAATTTCCTGGGAAATTATAGATGAATACATCAGATGGAGCTGGGCCAGGTTCCCCATGCTGTCAGCACGGAAGCCGGAGGATTTCCCAGCTCCTGACGCAGCTCTAAATCAGCGTCGCTGCCAGAAGTAATGATTTCACCAAGTGGAAATCGATATCGGCGCCCGGCGATTTCATTTTAAGTTAATAAGCCCCGCCCCGCCACCATGAGCCAGACCCTTTGTTTTTCTTAAGATGGATCCTGTGTCAGGCCAGTCCGGGGACTGCTCATGGACATTATACACCTGGATGCCGCCTAGGTCACCGTTGATCATCGGGGCGGTGCGTAAACGCGGCCGCCGTCTCGGTGAGGGGCAGCCGCTGCCGCTTAATGCATGTCCGTCTATCGAACCGAAGGTTTATCTACAATGTAAATCTAGGTATGTTAGCAAATATTTCAAAATGGTATTACTGTAAAATGGATTATTTATCATGATAGAGCTTGAAATAATCTTTCCAATGACGCCAAGATCCATGTAATAGGTTGAGAAATAAAAAAGTTATTAAATTTCAAAGTCTTTGAATGCGGGGTAATTAACGTCCTTTGTTTTCAATAGAAACAAAGAAAAACCTGTGACCGAAAACTTGGTTTTCATTGCATTAAAATGCTGTAACTTTTTTCTTTAGATATTCCCATGAAATTTTCAGATGATGTTCATTGGA
>JAODLC010000054.1:3075442-3128076 GCA_026781145.1 Hippopotamyrus pictus | reverse complement strand
CCATTGCTCCCCCCTACACCCCATCCGTCCGACTCCCCCATCGAACGTCCATTGTACGTGCTTGCTTTATTTCCCGCCCATTTTCCGTTCCAAGGTACTCGTTCTATATACTTTGCTTACGCTTGCCGTGAAACGATGACGCATATCTTTTTCGTTTTTTTTTTATATATATATTTCTTGTTTTCCTTTTTCAATTGGCCATAGTCCAATCTCACGTGTTCCTCCTTTTTTTTTTTTTTGTCCAACTAAAACAGCCAAACATTTTTCCCCATAGCTGCTCTTGTTCAGCACTAAAGACCCCAGATGGTGTGAATTCATGCAGGCATGTTGGGGTAAACACTGCCTTTCGTCTGCTGCTTCTGTCTTATTTTGTCTTTTATTGTTTTTTTTTTTTTTTGTTTGTTTTTCTAAAGTCTATTTTAGCAAGCTTTTGCTCTTTCTTCTGTTCCTCTACTTTCCTAAACGAAAAAAAAAGCCCCAAACAACCACTTTTTTGATAAAGTTTCCACGGTGCTTTTTTTTTTCTTGTCACCTGTGCCTTTTTTTTCTTGAATTAAAAGGGATTTTGCTTTTTGACTTTTTTTGTATTCTTCAGGGCTTGGGGAAGCGAAAGGTCTGATTAGGGCCTGCCGGATCTCTTTTTTGTCCTCAGTTTTGTCAGTGTGATGTGACTCCATGCGGAGGGTGGAGTGATGTGCTACGTGTTTTTCTTGGCTTCTCTGACACCCATACTACTGATCCCACTGGTGGATTTCAGGGGGGTGTCTCTCTTGCAGCCCTTAACAGCTGCATCTGTCATTTCTCCCCGCCACCGGCGGCCCCTTTTCGATTTCGTTTTGTCTTCTAATGCACTTGAATTTTACTTTTCAGCAGAGGGTTGACAAATGGTTGTAAGTGGCGCTGATCGACTGACGTTTCTTCGCCGAAAGGATTTGCATGTCGGCCATTTTGTAATTGACGCTGGTGTTTTGATTCGACTAATCGCAGCTCTTTTTTCTTATGTCAAAGCAGCATTTTGCCTTTTTTTGTTTGTTGCTATTTTTTTTTTTTTTCTCCCACCATTTCCGAATTTTTGTGGACTATGCCCAGATGAAGTTACGAATGCCCCCCACGTAGGGCAGGTCTTTGGATTATGCTTAAACCCCTCAGCCTTGGTTTGGTTTTAACAGTTCCCTATGAGTATGTTGCTTTCGTTAATCGTAAGCCTCTTTCGTTAAGTGCAAGGCATGCTTCTTTTGAAGCGGTTTCACCCATCTTCATGTTAAGCGATGCAGTGAATTGTTGTATATGAATGGCCTTGTTCCCTCTCCCAAACCTTTGGCCATTTCCCTCTGGAATAATTTTGTCGTTAATGTCATCCAGTAAGGTAAACAGTTTTTCAGTGATTTCTGAGCTGCACAAAAAAAAATGAATAACCATCTTGTTTTAAGTGAAATATTGCTCAGGTAATTGTGAGTATTTCGGTATCTCCATAATTTTTTTTGCAAATTCTACGAGCAGATTTCAGAGATTAACGTCAATCACTGCAGGAAACTGATTATATACTAAAGTGTTAATCGACCCTCTTACCTAAGTATTAATGACAAGTTATAGTTCTGTCCTAGAACAGAGCAGAACCTCCGGAAGAGGGATTAACTTGCAATCAAAAAGTAATTTATCTATGTTATATATTATAAGAAAAAATAGAAAATATTGAATAGAGGTTAAAAAAAAAAAGTTAATTTACTTTACAATTAATAATTAATATTAATTTAATAATATTAATATGTTAAAAATGTAGCTACCCCTGCTTTTGTGCGTGAAACACGTTTTTGTTTGATGGCAGATTAAAGCCTAGTTTTGGGGGTGGGGGGGTGGCTGGCTGTCACATGACTTTGAGGACATCGAACCGTCTGAATTGTTTTTGGAGGCCCAGACTGCGTCCAGCCCCTGGCTTCCATGCTTGGCCAACACCTTCTCCTCCCCCTCAGGTGCCCTCCAGATCGAGCACAGTGAGGAGTCCGACCAGGGGAAGTATGAGTGCGTCGCTACCAACAGCGACGGCACCCGCTACTCTGCCCCCGCCAACCTCTACGTGCGAGGTAGGAAGGGAGGGGCGCCGTCGACCGCGTACACCGCACTTCTGCTTGCCGGTGCCGTAAAAGATGGGCAGAAATTAAACGAAGGGAAAGTTTCAGTCCAAAGTCTCCAGTGTGGGGCGTGCAAACATGGATCTTTTCTCTCCTGCACTAAAAAGTCTTCATATTTTCGTTGGGTTTCCAATGGTTAGCGTGTCCCTCGCTAATTAACTTCTACATTTCAATTTCTAAGGGATGCTATGAACCAGCCTTGCAGATGCTGTTCCTAAAAAAGTAAAAAAAAACAACGGAAAACGTTTATTATCTATTTGCTTTCTGCTTTTTGGCTCCTTTATGAAAAAAAATGATGCATGGGAGTCTTAAAGATTTAAATTATTTGTGTAGCGTATATAATTTCTCTGCATTTAACCACTAAATGCCTGGAATTTTTTTACTCTTTCTGTGTTTTCCTCTTTTTCTATCTCTCTCTGCATCACACGTCTCTGTTCTCCAGAGCTGCGAGAAGGTTGGTGTGTTCTTACATTTAAATCACCACGTACATTTGTTTGTGACGATATAATTACCGAAAATCCATGTGACCGTTGTGTCGTCCCCATGTCTCACTTGTGCTTCTTTGTGGTGGCTTACCGTGTTATTGTCGCGTTGTCTTCAATTGTTGTCGCGTTGTATGTAGCTATGATGCTTAGGGGTGGGGGTTCTCCATGCCGGGCCAGCATGGTGATCCGGCAACACCTAACCCATGGTGAAATCGACCGAGTTCCGGGTTCACACTGAAATTGGATAGGAAAGTTCCGAGGTGACACTAAAGACAAAACGTGGAATTGTATGGAAAACGCGAATTTAGAGCGACACGAGATACAAACCCTGCAAACGAACAAAAAAACAGCTAAATCTCTCCTCCCAGATTCAGCTCAGCTGGCCGTCCTTATTCCTAATGGGTCGGTCAGTCCAATCAGAGCCAGCTGAGACATCTGTCGGCACATGATAAATCGCCGTGTTTACACAGAATTAATGTGGTGCTTCTACTCTTTCCAGCTTAGGGTGGACGAGGTCCATGTGAAAGGAAGAGTTTTGGCCTTTATGGTGGTTGAGAGAGAAGGATTAAGGGAATGTTGATCAGCAGAAATTAATTAACGACATTTGTTATAATAATGCGTGAATAATGTAATTCCATTTTAATTAACAGTATATTGTTATATCTTTTGGGTGTGATTCATTAATAATTGGATAGAAAATGAATAGAGCACGATTTTAGTTCTTATTGCATCTTAAAATGTGACGCAATGACACAATATTCCATCTGCAGTTACAATTGTCTTCGCAGTGATTTCTTTGACAAGCTTTTTTTTTTCTCAGGGGTGGACAATAAAACCTAATAATGGTGATTGGATTTGCAAAAAGGAAAACAGAAATTCATTAGAATTAAATGAAAATGGGTAGAAGAAAATAGTTTCTGAAATTCCGAGCTCTTTGCAAAAAGGCATTTAAAACTTAGGTAATGCTGTATATTGATGTTTGTCAGTGTGTTGGCATGTCAGGAAAATAGTATAACATATTTGAAATTATGTGTTTTTAAATGTTGATCTTGAAAGCATTATTTTAAAAAAAATGTTTCAATATGTGAGCATTTGTGCGTCTAACCTATGAATAAGCCATTGAACATCGACTCAGTACCATACAAACATGCCCCAGCTGGTCTTGGAAGTGGTCTTTGGAGCCCAGGGTTGTATATAGGGGTGGAGCCACACGAGCACTGGCCCCAGCTACAAGCTCATTGGCCCTCGGACTGCCCCTTCCCCTGTCATTCACTGATTCGAGACATATTATTGGCTAATGAAAAGGTTAGCCCCTCTGTTTGAATTATGGCCCCGTTGTGGTCGCCACCTTAAGAACATCCTAGAATTGCTCCATTGAAGCCTGAGGACTTTTGAAGTGACCAAGCACTCACACTATAGCCATCTCTGTTTAAATTCACCCTAAATCACCCATTTCACACCAACTCTAAGTCCTCATCTTGGTGCCTTGTCTCCGATCCTCTGCAGTCCGGCGGGTCCCTCCAAGGTTCTCCATCCCCCCGACGGACCACGAGATTATGCCCGGGGGGAGCGTGAACATCACCTGCGTGGCCGTGGGCTCCCCCATGCCCTACGTCAAGTGGATGTTGGGGGCCGAGGACCTGACGCCTGAGGACGACATGCCCATCGGACGCAACGTGCTGGAGCTGACCGACGTGCGTCAGTCCGCCAACTACACCTGCGTGGCCATGTCCACCCTGGGCGTCATTGAGGCTGTGGCTCAGATCACAGTCAAAGGTAAGTGATGGATCAGTCCATTGCAGAAATGGGGGAGGAGAGGGAGCACGCCGTCACTTTAATAAACTTAAATCCACAAGTCCGACGCGAGAGAAAGCTAGCCAGGAAACTGAAATACCGGCCACATCAGACTTCCTCTGCACGAAAGCGGATGTGGTATTTGGCCGTCTTGGGCTTGTGGAGCGCTCTCCCTCTGGGGGGGGGGGGTGTATTTTAGAGATTTCACAGAAGTGTCAGATCGAGCCCGACTAAAGCTGCCCACAGTTCTATAGGACTGTACTCAGGTTGCAAAGAAAATGAATATTTGTCACATGGGCAGCCTGACAGTCGATTAAAACAGAAAATAGTTACATCAAGACAAACCTAAGCCTAAGAAAATATATAGTATTATATATTTTATATATAGGTTAATATATAGGTTATATAAAGAGAGAATCTTACTTTTCATTTTGATCACTACAGCAAAACAAATAAATGCAGTGGCCTTTCAATAATTCTCAACACGGGCAAATCTATGAAGAGTGCCAGAATTCTATGAACCGTGTAACCTTATCGCCTAACTGAAAAAAAAAAACAAATTTCTGAAATTCTACAGAATTTCAGCTGGAATGGCCCTTTAATAAGTCTAAGCCGTCACCTTCGCAGCATTGCCCAGGTCTCCCGGGGTTCCTATGGTAACAGAAAGGACAGCCACTAGCATAACACTGACCTGGGACTCTGGGAATCCGGAGCCAGTCTCCTACTACATCATCCAGCACAAGTCCAAGTTTTCCGACGACACGTACAAGGAGATCGACGGCGTGGCCACCACCCGCTACAGCGTGGGAGGGCTCAGCCCCTACTCGGACTACGTATTCCGGGTGGTGGCGGTGAACAGCATTGGGCACGGTCCCGCCAGTGAGGCCGTGGAGGCGCGGACGGCGGAGCAGGCGCCCAGTACGGCGCCGCGGCAGGTCCGGGGTCGCATGCTGAGTAGCACCACCGCCATCATCCACTGGGACGAGCCAGAGGAAGCCAACGGCCAGATCATGGGCTATCGGGTCTATTACACCACGGATCCCAGCCTGCACGTCAACCACTGGGAGAAGCAGATGGTGAGCGGGGCCAACTTCCTCACCATCCAGGGCCTCACTCCTAACAAGACCTACTACATCAGGGTGCTGGCCTTCACTTCAGTTGGCGATGGACCTCTCTCTCCAGACCTGCAGATCATAGCTAAGACCGGGGGTAAGATCTGTTTGTGTCCGCCTGCATTTATGTATCCAACAGGATTCAAGAGATCAAAATCAGAGATCCACGACAGATCAGTGAACACTTTGGCGTCGGCTAATGTTCATTACAAACAGTATCAGTCTTGCCAACCGCTATCTAGACTTGATCAAGTTCGTAGCATCAGAGCTAAAGACACGACGACTAAATGGAGTTGACTGAATTAGACGATCTTTTTCTGTAGCAGAGGATGAGGGATTTCATCAGATCATTTACCGCTTAGAACCTCAGTTCTACTTTGCTAGCATTATATGATGAGGTTGTTGATCACATTCAAGA
This sequence comes from Hippopotamyrus pictus, assembly GCA_026781145.1. Classification (NCBI taxonomy): domain Eukaryota; kingdom Metazoa; phylum Chordata; class Actinopteri; order Osteoglossiformes; family Mormyridae; genus Hippopotamyrus; species Hippopotamyrus pictus. The sequence continues at coordinate 3,122,138 of JAODLC010000054.1, read as the reverse complement.
GATTTTTAGACGCACGGTGTGGTGATTTCCTAAACATTCCACAGAAGCTGTAATTCACCTTGGATATAGTCTAGTAAATAAAGCGATAACGATAAAGCGACTATTACAGATCATTACACTGTTTAACAGACAGGAGTGAGAAACAGAAGGTTAGATGATTGTGTGTGTCAAACTATTTTCATGGCCCTGGTGTTATTTATGTAGCACCTACAGCTCCCTCATCGTCTTTGATTATAGCCATAAAAGGGGAATCCCCCCCCCCGGGGTTGCCAGACTGCCACGTCGCTCTCTCTGTTGTATTGCCCTACAAATGACCCCACGATTCCTTGGCGTCCCTCAGTTCCCTCGCAGCCCACGGACCTGAAAGCGGAGGCCAAGTCGGAAACGAGCATATTGCTGTCATGGGTGCCGCCCGCTCAGAACGGGCAAGACAACCAGATCATCGGATACGAGCTTCTCTACCGGAAGGGAGATGAGAAGGACGAGGTAACTTTAGCTCCGCTCTCCATCCACCCTCCGTAACTGCTGATCGCGGACAGGGACACGGTCAACCTAGAGACCATCTCATCCATAATTATATCAGTCCTTCTGTAACTGTATTTCATTAATATCAATGTATTGCCCAAATGTCTTGCTCATCGTGGCATACGAATGTGAGGCTTTGGCAGCCTTCTCGATGAGAGCCAGCTCGCCAGGTGTTGCCGGCAATATTTAGCTTATGCGCCTCCGCGTCTGATTTGACAGAAAAGGGTCAGCTTCGAGCCCACGACGGCATACCTTCTCAAGGACCTCAAGCCATTCTCCAGTTACACGTTCCAGCTGGCGGCACGCAGTAAGCATGGTGTCGGGGCGTACACCAGTGAGGTTTCCACGGAGACCCCCCAAACACGTAGGTCTTCTTCCCTCTCTTCACTTACGTTGCCCTCGTTTCTTATATGTGCCGGCGGTTTCCGGCGAATGGCCAATGATTGCGTAAGCAGTGGCTGTTGAACGTTGCGGATTGCTTTTACGAGCCAGGGGTGTGTGTGTGTCTGTGTGTGTGTGTGTCCACGTGTGTATCTGACTTATATAAATATATATGTCATATTATACTCATGTTAATGTGGTTGAGCATTCAATCGAAAATGTATACTAAAAGCCATTCAGTATTATATTGGCTAGTTTGTCTATGTCTAATAAGAAAATCTGGTTAATCTTCCTAATGGAAGTGTTACAAAGAGAAAGCTCAAACACATATTTCATATTAGAAGACCTCAGGTTTATCGTAAAATATATTTACTTCCCTATACCTCTGCCAGAATTGTATTTTGCCCCAGTCATCAGTAAACGGCATGTATTCCAGCAGTAATGAAATTAAAGATGTTAGTATTCTAAATATTTTTTAAATAAATCTGAGGTCTGTTTAGAAAAGATCAGGACAGGTGGGTAGAAGTCAAGGTCCAAAGCTCAAGTAGAGTCCAACCTGGTACCCATGGAAATATGGAGGTTCCCAAACTGTTAGTAAGTTTTACCTTACGAAAATGGTCTGCATGGCGGAGTGATGACGAGGCTTTTAAAGGGGAGGACCACCAAAATTTGATAATTATATATCTATGATGAAATCATATGAGGTTGTCTGGGCACACACAGAAAAATTATTATTTCTAGATTAAAGGAAGTGAATTAATTCATAAAACAAATAGCCGGTTCTGTATTTAGTGAGAGTATAGTACAATTTCCTGATTATGCATAAGGAATCACAATACTATCATTTTTAGGTGGGGTTCCCCTTTAAGGAATGCTGTTCTGTTAAATGCCTTTTATTTTTTAGCAGTTTTAGTACAGCCTCTCCCCAGGTTATGATGGGGTTACGTTCCGATAAACCTATTGTAAGGCGAAAATATTGTAAGGCAAAAATGCATCCTAATACAGTAACCTAACAAACATCACAGCCTGGACTAGTCTACCTTAAACATTACACTTACATTAGCCTACAGTTGGGCAAAATCACTAACATAAAGCCTATTTTATAATAAAGTGTTGAATATTTAGTGCAATTTATTGAATAATGTACTGAAAGTGAAAAACATTTACCCATCGCAAAGTCAAAATACTGTAACACAGACCATCGTAACCTGGAGAGCGTCTATGCTAAGCTATTCTAATGGACACAGATTTTTCCTATAATTTTTGTCGGATAATATATATATTTAATTTAGTATATCAGAAGGATAATTAAACCATGACTAGCATTTCTTTTTGGATGTGTTTATAATTTTTAAAATTGTATAAGTGATGTAAAATTAGTTAGTTAGTTAGCTAGTTACTTTAATCCCATTGGCAGTAATAAACCCACTAAAGTCTATTAGGTATCAGCCTTTGGCCAGTCTTTTGCTGCAGAAAAAAGAGGGAGGCATTAGCGAGGTCGGTGTTTGGTTTGTTCAGAAAAGGTAAGTTATATGTTGGTGATATAGGTCTTTTTTAACACATTACCTTCCCTGTAACACACTGTCAAGCTTTTTATCTTTGTTCATAACATCAGTAACGTTGTTGACATGTCATCGTGTTCATATATTTTTTTTTCCTGTCATGTTAATACTTGAGTTTTGATTTCATTTGCACGACGACATATTTCAGGTCTTAGTATTTTGTTTTCATTTTATGTTTTCCCCTTTTCTTTTCCATTCGTTCGCTTCCACGTCACGTCAAAACCCTCTGTTGCTTCGACATGCCCTCGTTACCGATACCAAAACAAAACAAACTAAACAAACGAACGAACGGAAAAAAAAAAACCCTGCGGTCTCACAACGACCCAATCAGAGCCCTCGGCAGCTCCCCAGGACGTCCGCTGCTCTAGTCCCAGCTCCACCAGCATCCTGGTAAGTTGGCAGCCACCTCCAGCGGAGTCACGCAACGGGATCATTACCAAGTACACCATCCAGTATGCCGTGGCCGCCGGAGAGGACGTGGCCCCCCGCCAAACTGCTCGCGTGCCCCCAGAGAGCTCTCGGTTCCTGCTGGAAAACCTGAATAAATGGACTGAGTACCGCGTGACTGTCAGCGCCCATACACAGGCCGGTCGTGGCCCCGAGAGCCTGCCGCTGCTCATCCGCACTGAGGAGGACGGTACGTCCTGCACCTCGAACATCCGTCTAGCTTAACCCCCCACGTTCAGACTCTGCTGTGACTCCTCCGACCCTCTGCCCCCGCCCCCGCAACCCCCTCCTCCTTCCACCTGGCTCGACCCTGGCTGCCCTATAACTCACCCAAACCACTAACTCAAGTCTATCCCTTCTGTACCTTTTAACCAATTAATTCCACTTAAGTCTTTTTTTTCCCCAAACTTTTAGAGCTGAGTATTATTTCTTGGCACCACTTCACAGCGCTTTAAGTGGAATTCAGCTATTTTCTTCTTTTAACCCTCTGAATGTACCAGCTTTCTCCTCAAAACTGGACAAAAATGCTGTAACCTTTTTCTTCGTTGTTTACTCTTTTTAACTGAGAGGAAAGTGGGACACCTGGACGGAAAGATTACTTTTTGATAATTTTTCAAAAAACTATCCTTTTAAGCAAATCGAATTTGCCAAACTCTTTCAGGATGCTTTGCTCGCCAAAGCATCCACTTTGGCTTCTTTTCAGTCTTTTTTTTTTTCTTTTTTTTTGCTAATTACATTTTTATTCCATTTTTTAATCCACACGCAGTCTCACTTTTGATGTCTTTTAAAATGTCAGACCTTTTTTGGGGGCATTTTTTGTTTTTTTTTTTTTATTCTTTCCATTCGGTGTCATTCGATACTCGCGATAGCTACCTTTTGAATTGCCTTTCTGGTTTTGCCGTGCTCAGCTGTCTCGGACTTGGCCGCGGCAGCAGTGGTGGCCTCCGTAATCTTGACCGTTATTTTGTCCCGTGGTGTCCCCTCAGTTCCCAGCGGTCCGCCTCGTAAAATCGAGGTGGAGGCGCTCAACGCCACGTGCGTTAAGGTGATCTGGCGCTCTCCCGATCCCAGCAAGCAACACGGTCAGATCCGCGGTTACCAAGTGCACTACGTCCGGATGCTAAATGAGGAGCCTGTCGGACAGTCTGTCATCAAGGACATCCTGATTGATGACATGCAGGTAGCCGCCCTCCTCTTCCTGTCTGATTCACCTTGCTCTGACCTTTCAGGATGCGTAGCATGACATACCCAGGGTACAATTTTGCTGATATATACACGTTTAAGGTGTCAAGAACCTGGTTCAGCATCCATCCACTATGGTGCCACATCCTTGATCTAGTCTATTGGTCTTTCTGTAATATCTTTAATATTTATTAAAATATATAATATTTTTATATATAAGGTTATATCACAAGTAGTTAATGTTTAATGCACCTTTTAACACCAGAATAAGCACACCTGACTTGCCATTTGGAAAAGATATTTTAATTCAGTTAAAACTGACCTTGTCTGAGATGAGAGATAAGACAGATTCTAGTCTCCGTGTGTCAGAGAAAACAAAAAATAAAGCCAGAGAATTTGTGTCGGTGTTTACTGTGAATAAAGGGCTGCAGGAAAATGGATGAATATGCTGAATTGTTGTCTAGATATTGCTATTAAAGTGACATTATCTGGGGAAGAAACAGGACTGTTTGAGTTGCAGTTTCTCCTCCTGCCAAAATGCATCTATTTACCTTCTGCAGCCCTCTTTTGTTTACTTTGCTATATTTGCATATCTTGTTTTTAGCCACGTACAGCTTTACTAATTTCCTGCTTCCTTCTGTTTTATTCTCTCCATCATCTTCCTCCAGTGGTCATACGATGACTCAGCTGACCATGTGAGTAAAAATAATTATAATAATTTAAAAAAAGGACTTCCACGGGGTTAAATTGTGAATGCGAGTGTGCGACGGTTCCCGGGTATGTCCGTGACAGACAGAGTTACATTTTTTTGGCGCTGCATCACCGTTCTGTGGTGGTTCGTTCGCTCCCAACCCCACACCTGTGCCCCTCCTTAATAAGCACCCTCACTGTGTAAAACAGGCCTTGACTCGCATGAGTCTCCTGTACAGGGTACCAGCAGCATGACTCTCTAAAACCCCATGTGTCTAGGCTAATTTTCATGAGGACACCTACGACGGGCTGGGTAAAAGTGCCATGAGGGCAGGCAGTAGGGGGCGCTATGTGGTTGTCATGGAAGTGGCATCAGAGGGTGCGAGCGACCCAGCATGACCGGGCCAGCATGACCGGGCCAGCATGACTGGGCCAGCGCGAGCGACCTCGGCGACCTCTGTGTGATGGCGCGCATGCTGTGATTTGGATACACTGGAGCAGATCTCAACATTTAATCAGAAATGTTCCCTTTTGTGTAATTTGTGAATAACCTAATTTATTAAAGTCACCTTTGGGATGCATACGCATTAATGCATTTGCCCCAGATACGTTCTTTTAACTGAATGGCTGAAATACTATGCATGATGTACTGGGCTGTTTTTGAGATTTCTTTTTTATTTATATAGCAGATATATACTGTGGTGGGATGACACGTGCATTGATGTTACAGCCTGTGCTCTCCATCGCGTTTGTCCGACAGGAGACGGTCATCTCTGACCTCCAGCCCGAAACGACATACTCTGTGTCAGTTGGCGCGTACACAACCAAAGGTGATGGGGCTCGCAGCAGGCCCAGGCTGGTCACCACGAAGGGCGCAGGTACGTAAAGAGGCACCTCCCTGCAGTGTGAAGCACGTCAAGCGGCTGTTAGATTCGAGTGTCGCCGTTGGGTTGGTCACTCTTGTGATTCCGGGCAACGATTGGTCTGTTAACTGACATTTTCACTGTGTTAATGGGGATAGGCAGCAAACAGATGGGCAATTTAGACCTCAGCATCAGGAGGGAACATCATAGTTGATGCTCAGGGTTCCCCGAAGTTAGTACCAGTACAGGGTATTAATGTCACTGCTCCTTAATCATAATTTACCGCCACTTTCATTTCAGTGCCGGAGAAGCCGAGATTCATGGTGAGTGTCACCAATATGGGCACGGCACTGCTACAATGGCACCCTCCACCAAACACCTTCGGCCCCCTGCAAGGATATCGTCTGAAGTTCGGCCGCAAAGATGTAGACTCTCTAGCTACGGTTGACTTCCCGGAGCGGGAGAACCACTACACCATCAACAAGATCCACAGAGGCGCGCCCTACGTCTTCTTCCTGTCGGCCCAGAACAGGGTGGGCTTCGGAGCGGAGGCGGTCAGGGAGGTTGCCACGCCCGAGGACAGGCCCGCCAGCTACCCCCGGAGCATCCGCGTGGAGAGCGCCAGCGCTACCAGCGCCCAGCTCTCCTGGCAACCCCTACCGCTCGCCGAGCGCAACGGCCGCATCATCAAGTACGGCCTGCAGTACAAGGACATCAACAACCCCCAGAGCCCCACCGAGTTCATTGTCATGGCCCCCCAGTCCTCCACGACTCTCGACGGCCTAAATCCAGACACCATTTATGACGTTAAAGTGTGCGCCTTTACCAGCAAGGGCTCCGGCCCCTATAGCCCAAGTGTCCAGTTGAGGACACAACCTCTGAAACAAGGTAGGATCCCCCCTCACCCTTGTGTGCCCCCCCCCCCTCCCCAGCAAAGACAGTAAGATTTCAGCGGTGCTCTTAGGTAGCTCGGTATTCATGACTCTGCTGTCAAGGTATGGCACGATCAGGGCTATTCCTTCTGTTTAGTCAGCTGACTTTTAAGGGGAAGGTTCGCTGGTGCTGACAAGGTAAGAGTCAAGTCAGAGACAAGTAGACTGGAAACAACGGTAACAGCTCCCGTACGGGGCTGAGCATGGAAGGGAAGGTAAGGCGCGGGACTCAAGGCAAAGCGCCGAGCGCCGTCGGGTGCTAGCGACGTGCCTAAACCGCCTGCGTGGCCTTTCTTTTAGCAGTGTTCGCAAAAAATTTCCGCGTGAAAGCTGTCATGAAGACATCGGTGCTGCTGACGTGGGAGACGCACGAGAACTACAATCCGGCTCAGCTGTTCACGGTGAGCGTTCCTCAACCAGCTGTTCCACGCGATGACAACTGCCTCAACAGTTCACTTTCATGTCTTTGTACTGGAAAAGTAAACATGAAAGAATCAGCATTTTGTGTGATAGAGCCCAACCATGCATTTACGTATAAACGTTTTGCTACAATAAATTCCCCCCAGCCTACCCAGCCATCCATGGTTTATATTCTTATCCACTCTGTAGTCATATTTAAGGGCCAGTATGGTGGCATGGTGGTGCAGTGGTTAGCACTGTTGCCTCACACCCCTGGGATCAGGGTTTGGGTCTTTGCTTTAGCTCCATGTTTGTAGAGTTTGCAAGTTTACCCCGTGTCAACATGGGGTTTCTTGCAGGTACTCTGGTTTCCCCCCCACAGTCCAAAAGCATACTGAGGATCATTTGAGTTTATAAATTGCCATAGACGTGATTGGTGTGTAAGTGTCCCCTGTGACAGGTTGGTGCCCCATCCTGGGTTGTTACCTGTCTTGCGCCCTTAGCTGCCTGGATAAGCTTCATACCCGCCGCAACTGAATCGGGTACAAAAAAAATGGATGGATGGGCGTATTAGTTACATAGTTGGCGTAACACCAGTTGATACTCTGTTGACCGTCTTTGACACCCCCTTGCCTCACAGATCCTCTACGACAATGGGCAGAGCGTGGAGGTGGATGGCAAGCTGACCCAGAAGCTCATCACCAACTTGCAGCCAGATACACAGTACTCCTTCCTGCTGACGAACCGCGGCAACAGTGCCGGCGGGCTGCAGCACCGGGTCACCACCATGACGGCTCCAGACGTACTGCGGACGAAGCCCTATCTGATTGGCAAGACCAACTCGGACGGCATGTTGACTGTGGAGCTCCCGGCAGTGGAGACCACCGAGAAAGTCAAGTGAGTGTCCAGTGGCAGATACAGCAAGCTGACAGGTTCTGTGAGCCATGACATTTGTCACAACCATTTTACCTCAAAGCCTAATGGCGTCTCCAGCTTGTTCTTCACTAATCTCTTGTGCTCTGCACCTTACTCAAGTGTGCTTCACTGGATTGCTGACCTCCATTTGTATTTGCATTGAATGTATGCTTGACTTACTGGCTTGTTCTTCATGATTTGCAAAAAAAAAAAAAAAAAAAGAATGTCTATGAAATCCTTTGAAACTGTGGGGGTAAAACTTCAATGTGTCACTATTGTGGAACACCCTCATGGCAGTTTCAGGCCAGCGTCAGCCATGACGCCTTTCCAAATGTGACCTCTTGTTTTAATCTGCTATAGATCAGCTGGACGCCACCGCCAGGATGCACACTAATTAATTCGCCATTATTGACTTTGTGAAGTCAGCACTCATACAGCATCCAGCCAGCAGACAGGGGCTCCAGCAGTGTTATTATCTCCGAATGGCTCGATTAAAGATCATTTTAAATTTAATCTCACAAGGAGATGCCCAATTAGCCCACGCGGCCTTGCTGGGATGTGCCAGTAGACTTAAATCGATCATGTTTAAATACAAAAATCATATTTCCTGCTAATTATTATGACCGCTGCATGGTTTTGCTCTATGACGTTTTGCTCTATGATGCTCATAACCAATGTAGTTATTCAGTGTGGATTACACAGTGAGAAACGGTAATGTTGACAAGGCCCCCGAGATCCTCCCGCCTGCTGGAACGAGACTCTCTCATGGCCCCCCCCCCTCGCTGTCTCATACTTCTTCAGGGGGTATTACATCGTGGTGGTTCCTTTGAAGAAGCAGAGAGGCGGGAAGTTCATCAAGCTGTGGGACAGCCCGGACGAAATGAACCTGGAAGAGGTAATGTGTGTGGGTGGGCCTCTCCGTGTTTTGTCCCGCACTGTGCATTGCGGGAGAGACGAGTTTGGCAGCAGGATAGGAAAGCTAGCTCCCGCTTTTACCGCCAATCTGCCTCTTTGAAAACGGGCTAGCCATAATGACTTGACCGCAGGGGTGCCTGTTCGCAGCAGAAAAAGGACCAGATCAAGCGCTTCAAAAAAAAAAAAAAAAAACTTCAACTGAAGAGTTAACTTCAAAAGTCTGGACCCCCTAAGTGAATCAACTCCAGTCGAAGCCCATCGCTCTTCACCTGCTCATCTCAATCCCTTTCTGCTGAGTGCATGGAGCATTTCCCCCATCATGAACTGCCGCATCCCTGCTTGCATACACATCAGAATGCATTACACATGTTTTGTATTCTGTCAGGTGACAGCCACGCCCAAGGCTATCGCTCATGTCGAATCTGACGCATCCTCTGATGTGACCCCCGTGCCACCGGATCGATTTAATGAGCCATGCGTGGTTCGGGCTGTGAAATATGCCTTTTAAGATCCGTAATGATGAACTCCGCCTGAAGCTTGCTCAGCTAATACCTGCGTTTCTTGACTCCTGTGTTCCGCTTGACTCCCATGCGTTACGCTCTCATGCACATCGATATGCCTCAATGATGGATGAAACGCTCCGAAAAGGAAATGGTGCCAGAAGTGTTTCCCTGCTGAGGTTTGACCAGAAGAACTATTTTTCCCAGTCAATAGTACAATTCGGTTAGAGTAGAAGAATAATACAAAAAGCGTTCAGACTGCAATTTTTCTTCATCCCCGTTATTTTTAGCTGTTTGCTGGTGAAACAATCTAAGTATATTATTTTATACAAGGCTACAATGAAGTATGTCTGTTCATTTGTATGTATCATTAGGTTCCAAGCTCCCTCTTATCACGTCGTTATGTCTGTATTTTTTTTTATTTTGGAATGAACAGCATTGTGCAAATACATCCCCGGAATTCAATGTGGTGTGTCAAAATAACTCTGCGAGCTCACATCTCAAAATGACAGACCGTCGAGCCCTACCCTTCAGAATTTATATGTTTGTCAATATTTGCTCTCCCCTTTCAGAGGCTCCCCAAGGTCAGCGAGGCTGAGCAGGGGGAAAAAAAAAAAAAACTCTCAGGAAGTATGATTGAAGAGGTAATCAGGCATACGTCCCCGTGCTGTTGAGTCGAGGCTGTCAGAGGCTAGCGTTCTGCGCCAGGTGGGCCCGAGAGCACTCTAACTTCAGGAGCTGACGATTCCTATGGACTGTTTTTCCCTGTGTGTGATCATATCACATTCTCATCTCGAGTCCTACTCGGGCAGTTAAGCGTGCCATCTCGTCCCCTCATCCTGGGGTCACGATGGCCCCAGATGCCCAGCAGGCATACGACAACTTTTTGTCGGGTTCCACTGCTGGTACACGCACCTTGGGGAATCGGCCCATTTGATTCCACATTAGCATAGCGCCTCGATAAAGCTCACGTGACGCCCAGGTTCCGCCTACCACATCCCCCCTCGCCGTTCTTTAATAACGTTTGAATTTCTCGGTATCGCAGCAAACCCCAGGAGGCAGATGTCGCTAAGCGGTATGCTGCATTTTCCTGCGAGCTGCATCACTGGCGTTCGCGGCAGCCAAGTCACGGCGACCATCTCTGATCCACGGCACATGATAATGTGAAAAGCTGTCCCTCCGTGACAGTGGCGAGTGACTTTTTCCCGTTGAGCTGAGTTCACTGCGTAGGTTCTGCAAAGTAGCTTAGGAGTCACGCCCTGCTTTCGTCAAGCGAAGCCAGCAGGCAGAGGAGCACCGAGCAGACATGGAGAGTATGAATTTTAATACTGCAGAGTTCCCATCAACTCTCAGTGCCCAGCCGACTCTGCCGCAGTAGTGCATCATTAAGCGAAAATGGCTGAGGCGGCCCTGGGGATTCTGGGAAGTTTTCTCTGTTCCTCCAAGCCCATTGTGTCTTTTGGCCTGAGAGTTGACTCCCTTTAACTTTTTCCTTCAGGCCAAGAGACAATCTGTGCTATTTTTTATTTTCTTCCTTTAAACTTTTCATGTAACAGTGCACTTGTAGCTGGAGGCTCAGCCAAGGAATAAATGAAATCAAGCTTTTGTTTGACTAAACGTCATCGTGCGGCTAAGTCTGAGCGGTCTATCTTCCCACGTAGATGGGAAAAGCTGGGAAATTTCCTGCATGACATCTAGAGTGGAGTAGTCTAGAGTGGAGTAGTCTAGCGTGGAGTAGTCTAGAGTGGAGTAGTCTTTCTGGGATGGTTTATTTTATTAATGCAGAACGTATTTCGTAATCTCAGTAATTAACAGAAGCTTAATGTGTCATAGTCTGACCTGTTAAATGAGTGTAATGTACATATGATACTGTAATTAAGCAGGAAAAGAAATGCTGATTTTATCTTTCACAAACAGAAAAAGCTACTAAAGATTTTGTAGCAGTATTTTTTTAATCGCTGTTGAGTTTTATGTATTACTGGTCTTTATATTGAAAAGAAAGATGTTTTCTTTTCCAAAAGTGATGTATCAGTACTTGGCTGTTTGTGATGAAATGACTTGACTGCATCGGCCCGTCGTCCAGTACTTGCCGGCCGTCACTTGTTATTCCTGCTTCAAAGGCTAACGACGCTGAAGAATTCCATAAACTAGCTTTGCTTCGGGCTGTTCAGCACTCGCTTGCAGTCATTTAAATCTCTGTGGTTTAAAAATCTTTGGCCTAACATGCACCCACTGTGAAGAAGTCACTTCACTGACTGTTCTGCATTCATGAACTTTATTCTTTTGATTGTAAGTGTCCATTTTGTGCACGCAAATTTTGTCTTTAAAGACAAGCACAGCCCAGACATGTTCGAATTAAAGACCTTGGATTGGATAACCCGTCTGCTACTCATTCAGTGCTGAATCAAAATACAGATCTTACAAGTGATTCTGGCTATTTAGAATGCAATGCCCTTGGTGTATAAAAGATAAATAAGGTACAAGGCGAGCTTAGCATATAGACCGTGTGTTTTTCTATTGACCAGTGTGATTTCCTTTCACTTAGCTGCTCAAAGAGATAAACAGAACCAGCAAAGGCCTTCGAGTGAAGAGACAAGCAGATCCCAAAGCCTACATCACAGCCCACTTTAAGGAGCTTCCCCCTGATTTCACCCTGGGAGATAAGAAGGTCTACGGTGACTTTGAGAACAGACCTCTGCATAGTGGCCAGGAGTACATATTCTTTGTTTTGGCCGTCCTGGAGAACTCCGAAAATGTGAGTCACCGCTTACCGATTCGCCCGGCTCTTCGTGGTGATTTATTCTGACAAACGGTTTCCCTCAGGTCGCACATGGGGACTTTGTTTTGTTGGATGTAAAGTTATTTTTCCGCCTAATGCGGCGAAGTGTCTTCATGTTGTAGTGTGGGATTTAGGAGTAAAGAATAATGCACTTTGGGACGGATGGAGCAGCCCAATTGTGCAGGTGTTCCATCTTAAACAAATTACTTTCCGAGGTCCAGTTTTCATAGAAACCCAGCTGTGTCCAGTCTGCTCAGAGGCACGACAGATATATCTCAATGTGAGCAGCACTCAGAACCGCCTCCTATCCGGGTCGGGGGATGAGCGAGCAGATTTTTCAGCTTTTCAATGTACTGCTGAAGGTGTCATGGATGGGGCTGGCTGAGAGCCTGGATCAGGCAGCAGACCACTGGGCAGTGAACCCCTACAACTAGACTTGTGAAAGTAGATATTTTCTGTGAAAGTGCTAGAAGGGCTACCTCTACCTACTGGACAGTTCCAGCATATATAAGATAAAATCTAGCTGTGGTATGAAGCTCTTTCATTGAAAACTCGCCGATTTTAACGTTTCCTCCTTGTTCCTCTGTGTCTCTCTACAGACTATGTATGTCACCAGTCCCTATTCAGACCCTGTGGTGTCTGCAGACATAGACCGGCAGCCAGTCATCGACGAGGAGGAGGGGCTCATCTGGGTGGTGGGGCCGGTACTCGCCGTGGTCTTCATCATCTGCATCGTCATCGCCATCCTCCTGTTCAAAAGGTAAGGGGGGGTGCAGATTGTGCACATCCCTGTCAAACCTCGAAATCGCTCAGGGTGATGTGGTCCTTGGTGATGTGGTCCTTGGTGATGTGGGCGTACTTGGTGTCACCCCCAAAAGAACCTCGCTGCTCAGTTTAGAAGGCCTGCTAAAAAGGAAGCTAATTTTCATCAAGGCTATTGTCATGATGCTACTTATCCTCTGTTGGCTTACAGTTATTTTTAATTAACCATGACCCAGAATTCTTAGCGAAATTATGCCGGCGGTTAGCAAGCGGCTTGCTGTCCTCCTGAATGGCGATAATGCCTGCCAACGTAACCGCTTGCTTTGTCTCCTTGTCGCTCACGAACGGATCAGCAAACCAGACAGGTAAGGAACCCAGATGCAACCACACCGAGATCCATTTGTTCACAATTTCAACAGCATTCAGTTAACTGCCTTTCATTTAACACTCTTGTCTTTTGGTTATGTTTAAATTATGTTAGAGGTATTTATGGGAAGAACTAGAATTGATGCATTATTTTTAAAGAAATTATTTACGATATGTTTAGGGACCTAAATGCCAGAAAGAATTGTTACATCAGAGGGCATCCAGGGGCCTGTAATACTCATATTAGTGTCAGAGGAAGACGCACTGTTCCCAGAAAGATGAGCATAGGGCAGGACTGCCGCATATAATACTGTTTGAGCACCCAGCTTAGTGTTTCCTGTGCTAACCTTCGTCTGGCTTAATGTACACATTGCATATTTAACAAGTCTCAACATCGTAGGGTGAAATTAGTAGTACACAGCCGTACACCTTACCTCAGGCAGTGTCTGCAGCGCTTCCGTTAACATCCTTGGCTAACGCAACAGCTAGTCTGACATCTCACTCTTATGTCGTGCCACTATGCCCGTGCCTAGCTTTTTGTTTTGATTGCCAAGTCTGCACCTGACATCATCAATATGCATGCCGTAATGCCTTTAATACGAGCGCCTCGACGATTCCCCTCGGCGTTGACCCGCGTCTCTCTCTCTCTCTCTTTGAATCCAGGAAAAGAGCAGAATCTGACGCAAGGAAAGGAAGCCTGCCCCACAGCAAAGAGATGCCTTCCCATCACCCCACAGACCCAGTGGAACTGCGACGCCTAAACTTCCAAACTCCAGGTCAGTGCAGGACTCCCAGTCTGCCAGGTGCCTGCACCCCGTCTCATGGCCCCCACAGCGGGGCTCCTCTATGCATGGAAGAGGAGCAGAAACGCTTCGTTAAACGGCGTGAGGACGTGTAACCATGAGACCGAACTGGAGGCCCCAAGCTGTATAAAGTGGGCGGGGCCAGTGGAGCACCGACTCAAAACCTGATTGCCGATTGGTCCCCGGAGTACCCTCTCCCCTGTCACTCACTAATTCAAAACATATCATTGGCTAATGATTAGGTTAGTCCCTCTGTATGAAATATTCTCCCCACCTAATCTAGAATCTTCGCTGCATAACAGACTGTTATTAAAAAAAAAACATATATTTCCTCCTTTCATTACACTTATGCAACTAGATATTTTGCAGCGAAGAAGGTCAACGTTACCATGTGTGCTACGGCACTGACCGCATACAGCATCGCATGAGAAGTTTATCGCAGCTTCCAACCGTATCTGTGCATTTGGCTCGTGTTTCGTTTGACTCTGGTCTTCATCCAAACCAATTTCATACCAATAAAAACCCATAATCCAGTCATCTATCTAATAAATGAACGCCTGCCATGGAAACAATATAGGTAACCGATTCATTTATATTTATATATTTATGTATTCAGTGAAGGATCGGGAGTCTTTAATCATTTTAATCATTTTGCACGGTTTGAATTTGTCAACAGTGGAATTCCAGTCGGAATTTTGCATTTCCTGGGAGAGATTCCCTGCGATTACGGAGAACCTGTGCTGGCCATCCAGTGCCGTGTGCGGTTCCAGCAGCGCCGTCTGGGTAGGGCCGTAATCCCCGCATAATCGCTCCCGGGGGAGCGTGACGCCGGCACCAGGTCGGCCCGCGAGACATTCGCGTCTGCCGCACGGCTGCCGTCGCGAAGCGTTACCCGGGGGGCCTACGCGCCGTTTTTTGAGAGACGGGCGCGGGACGTGCCGAGGAGGTCGCCCGCCACGCTCACGGATTTGTCTTTCCACTTTCGGCGGCGTCGCTGGCAGAGCGCCAAAGCCCCGCTCCCCACCGCTTGGAGAAAACTGCGGAGAGGAGATCCCCGCAGAGAAGCAGCTGATAGATGCTGCCATATGCACAGGTGTGGCAGGATATTCCGGACGGACCCTTTTTGTTTTACTGCATTATTTTTGGGGAGGGGGGGCACAGTAGGTCGTCCATGGCGACAAAGATCAGATGACTTTGCAAGGTCAGTCGCCAGTGATTCCGGTACGAGGTATCGCGTCAAGTGGGGCTTCATTGTCACACCAACCATATGCAGTAGAAAAATAACATTCCAGAGGACCGCAGTGCTGCATATGTACATAAAGTGCAAAGATACACAGGAGAAAAAAATAAATCAAGGTATGACAACATTAACAAATATTCCACTCTGAATACCCAATACAGAAGGTATAAAGTCAGTTTAAAAGGCACTTTATAGCTAAAAATTGGCATGGATTAGAGCCAAGTGTCACCCAGAAGTGACCTGGGCGGGCGAGTGGCCCCTTTCGTGGCAGTTCCCATCCCTCTGCACCTCCTGCCAAAAAGGCGCTCGGTCCGCGGACTGTACCAGCTTGCACTCCCCTAGCCTTCCCGCTCCAAAAGGTCTGCCTACCTCCCGTGCCGAAGCTCACCTCTCGAGCACCATATAGATGTTGCATAAGGGCCCAAAAAAAAAAAAAAGTTTAATAAATAAGCCAGCCTCCCACTCGGGCCCTCAGCTGCGCCCCCTCGCACGCACGTTTTTGCCCCCGGGAGTGGCTGGTATTTGCATATGACTGAGGCAAATGTCAGCGTGCGCTGCATGCCCCTGGAAATGGATCCCGAGTGCCTCTGTGTTAGCGGCACCTGGAGCCTCTTCAGGAGAGCTGCGGCCCCCGTTTTCATTAGCTAATGGCTACTTGTGCTCTCAGCCTCGTTCAGGGATAAAAAGCAGGTGAGCGGGCTGGTATTTAAGCGAAAATGACACGATGCCCCCGGGAATGAGAGCTTTGTATCCTAGGTGAAGCACCCTCACGTCCCCCTCAGCCCCCTCCGCTGGCCTCTCGTGACTCCCGGGTGTCGCTCTCACCTTGCCACGCTCCGCAGCGGCCCCCCTCCACACTGGCAGCTCCGCTGACTCCACCAGGACTGAAGTGCCTGGCAGCCCATTTTCCACAATCACTTCAGCGCTGGCGGTATCGTCAAAGTCAGCGGTGTTTTATAAGCAGCCAGCTAGCCAGCAGGCTGCAAACTGAGGCTCCCTTGGCTCCTATACTCATTAGGACAGGCTAATTACGTTTCAGGTAGACTGTAGAGCTAAGCGTCTAGGCTGTGAAAATGTCCTCCATGGAAGTGCAACTCCAGAGTTTCTTTGTCTGTCCAGGTCTTATGTCTTGGGACATATTTGTAGGAAAGTTGTTTGGACAGAACTGTGGGACAGTCATTCAGACAAATTTGCATGACAGTGATTTGGAAAAAAAATGTGGAAGTCATTTGGACTGATTTGCAGGACAGGTGTTTAGAGAGAATTGTGGGACAGTCATTTGGACAGATTTTTGGGACGGTAGTTTAAAAGAATTGGTGGACAGTTATTTGGACAGATTTGCAGGGTGACTGGACAGATTTGCAGCATGGTTGTTTGGACGGATTTGCAGGATGGTCCTTTGGAGAGATTTGCAGGACTGTTACATGGACGGATTTGCAGGATGATTGTGTGGACAGATTTGCAGGATGGTTGTTTGGATAGATTTGCAGGACAGTCATTTGGACAGATTTGCGGGATGGTTGTTTGGACAGATTTGCAGGATGGTTGTTTAGACAGATTTGCAGGACGGTTGTGTGGACAGATTTGCAAGACAGACGTTTGGACAGATTTGCAAAACAGGCATTTGGACAGATTTACAAGATAGTTGTGTGGACGGATTTGCAGGATGGTTGTTTGGACAGATTTACAGGACAGTTGTGTGGACAGATTTGCAGGACAGTTGTGCGGACAGATTTGTAGGACGGTCATTTGGACAGATTTGAAGGGCAGTCGTTTGGATAGATTTGCAGGACGGTCATTTGGATAACCTAACAGGGTTGCAGCCGAACTCCCCCTATGCAGACTCGGGTGAACATAAATGTTTGTGTTACTAACCAATAAAATGAGCGATGTGACCTAGATGTTCGGTGGAGTTTCCAGACCCCTGGTTTGTATTGTCTGACATGCTTGCCTTTTGTTATTATTATTATTATTATTATTATATATATTTTTTTACTTTGTTTTATTTCCTTTAACAAAAAGTCCACCACATTGCTGCAACGTCTACAATCTTTTTTTTATTCCGTCATTTTCTTTGCAGGTTCAGGTGTCTCCGGTTACCCTGGTAACCTCCATTTGTCAAGTTAGTTGGTCTTGTTTATGCACACGTTTCTCTCTCTTTCAGTGTGTTATATCTCTGTCTTCTCTCTATTTAGGCCTTTTAGTTGATATCCCATCTTCTTATTTACCGTACATTTTAGTCACATCATCCATTACAGGAGGATAGTTTTGGAATGACACAGTAATATACCATCACCCCTAGCCAAAATCAGCATCAGACTTCTTAACTTCTTGCCTCTCTTACCATGCTAACTAGTTTTTGTTTGGTGTGAGTAACATTTTCCTTCACATTAGGAATGTACGCTTTGGAAATATGCTTGTTTGCTCATCAGCTTCCGTCTTCATACTGTATTCTGTGCGCATGCTCTTGCTTTGTGTGTTAGGATGCCTTAACGAAACTTTCCACATTGTCATTAGTACTCGTGCTGCTTCTGGTCACTTGTTTTCCTTTTGTGTCCTTTCTGGGCTGCCGTAGCGTCACTCAAAACATGCTTCTCTGTCTCCTTTTGGCAGGCATGAGTACCCATCCACCAATCTCAATCACGGAGCTGGCCGACCACATAGAACGACTAAAAGCGAACGACAACCTGAAATTCTCCCAAGAATACGAGGTAGGACGCCTTTCTTTAATTTTTCGGATCACAGGCACAGAGGCCTAACCTGCTGACCCACACAGCACCATCCGTTCCCTTAAGGTTCTAACAAGGAATGATAAAAAAGAGTGATAAAAGTCATCAGTAGTGTTGGTGAAGTCTTTGAATGATGCCACCATGTTTGTTCCAGACCGTAATTAAGCGCTTACAATGCCTTAAAGTTTCAGTTCCAGTGCAGTGTGATTCCTTGTCTGATCGAGAGAGTTCGCACCCATTCCTTGCCGTTCTTAACATGGCTCGTGTGAAAAGGTCACCGTCCCCTATGTGGCATGAACTCCATCTCTTCCCTAATGTGATCCATGGGGAACAGGGACAGGAGTCAGAGCCTGCTGTTGCAGCTTTGAGCCAAGTGCTTAGCCTCATTGCTCAAGTGCAATATCTGCTTGGGCAGATGGCTAAAACTATGTATGGCTTTGGATAAAAGCGACCGAAAGGGTTGGTTCCATATGAGATTGCATCAACCCTTCCAGTGATGTCATCACTTGTTCATTGGACGGGAGTTCACGCCTTCCTGATGGCTAAGAGCATGATTGCCATCATATCTGTTTTCAGAAGCCAATTGTTTTCTGCATTTATGAATTATCTGTAAGACGTGGTGCTCCCTCCCAGTGCCCAGCCTTGCCAATCCTTATAAGAGTATAAAGCATGGATGAAATCTGCTTCCAATAAACAGATTGCTGTCTTCAAAGACCGGACCTAATGTCATCCAGTTGCTTGCGGCATACAGGCTTTCAGAGCTATTGTATGCACGGCCCTGTGGCTGACCTCTCGCACCCAGTTCATGATGGGCCTGCCAACGTTTAAAAGAGATGAGATCGTGTTGTGGCCGTCCGCCAAGCTGCCCGACTGTTATTGTGTCTTAAGCACATTAAATTGAAATTCAAGGTAGTTTTCATGAGGAATGGACAGCCATGAAACGAGGGCGCCTTTTATCATGAGTGATGTCATGGATTTGGATTTGGCCTCTACTGATGTCTTGAGAAAGTGTGTGCTCTTATTAAGGGATCAATTCAGCTTTCTTAGCTCCGTTGGCTGAGTTATGAAAGTTTTCGCCGAGGATTGTGATTTCATTTGCTCACTCAATGAAACGAGCCAAGTTTTTTGAAGCCTTGCTGCAGACAGCAGGTAAAATCGGTCTCGAATTCACAATGAGTATGGATGTTAAAGATAATCATTTCCAGTACAATTTTCAGTTCTTTATTGTGTATTATTCTTAGTGTGTAAGTTCATAAAGGATTACTTGAAGTACTACGGTTTTCTCTGTCACAATACCTCACAGCACGCCACATTACAAATGGAAACCTCGCCTTCTGGTTATATAAATGACCTTTAATTTATGGAGAGAGCTCTGCATTGCCCTGCTTTCCAAACATAGGCAAAGCGTTCCAGTGGCAATGGTCTCAGTCTCAATCTCTTTCGCCCCGTTTTAAAGGCCCATTCACCCACTGACCACAAGAATATGAAGCTGCTGACATTGTAAGAAAGGATCCATGTCAGTTTATTTCGAACACCTCTTCAAAAGGAGTATGAGGTTACTTTGTTGAAAATTAAGAAATATAGAAGGAAACCACATGTTTGAAGGCAAGGGTGTCTTGGCTGCTGTTTCATGGATTGTCGAAGAATTCAAATACTTAAAATAAACAGGCAAGGGTGTTTTGGTCAGTAGATTACCTTTATGTGCCTCTATTCTGGCCCAAAACACATACTGTTGAAGAAATAAGATGACATAATTTCCAATTTGGCAGCCACAGAGCTAACAGGTTGGATGTCCGTGAGGAGAAATGTGCTTTCTCGGCAATTATTAGCTCATTTAGTTTGGTATATAAATCGTAGAATTTGGGGAAAGACGGAACGCAGAAGTATTATGCCTTTGGCCGCAAATAGGCCTTTAAATGTCAAAGGACTTAAGTCGCATGAAGCAGCGAACGGCAAAAACCAACGCGTGTTACGCAAGGAGATTTGCCTGTCCCAAGGAGCCGCGATCGGTCTGCACAGATGAGCCACATCGCCTCTTATTCATTCTGAAGTGATTTGTAAACAGCTCGGCGATGCTCTGGGGTAGACTGTTTAAAGGCCGTTTGGTCGATAAAACAACCTGGGCGATCATTTGGCGAGGTCACCAGATACAGATGTGCCTGTCCGCACCTCCCAAAGTGACGACAGGCAAAGACAATAAATAAATAAATACTTATTTGTTGCGGTGGTATGTTTAGCTAGGGAAGGTGGTCATGTGACTAGGCCTGGCCTCTCGCCTCACCTTGGCTGGGCTGCTGGCCTGACTGACCCATGTGAATCTGTGGCATTGCTTCAGTGATCCAAACTCATACTGATAGGTTGAATGTATATATGTGAGCCAGAAGATGTCTCCAGACTGGCTTGACCCTCTGTTATATAAGTAGTTGTTGTTTCTCTAACTTTACTCTGCAAGATAAACTTAAACTTGGGGTCAACGTATATAATATTTGCCTACTTATGCTGTAAAATCAGCAGTCGGACAATATATGTTTAACTGCAGAAACTCGCCTAAAATTCTGGGCATGGTTGATTGGCTCCCCGAGATTTTAGCTTGACACACAGATCTGGCACCATGTCGAATTTTGGGCTGATGCTGATTCGGGTCAATCAGCTTGGGATGCACCAGCGCCGCGTGATCTCCACACTGCCGCTGGCACGACTGTGTAAGAATCAAAGCTGCTTTTGCCTAGCGCGTGATCATCCGTTTGCAGATTAAAGCAGAATAAGATTTATCAAAATGGTGACAGTAATGCAGAATGTGATATTTAAGAAAAGTTTTAAAAACCAGGTCATCACTGTTCTCCTGGTCTAATACTTTATGGAAATTGTAAAAAGCAGTAGGAAAATGGTAGAAAATTGTATTTAACTAATCAAAAACATTGAATAAAGATTTTATAAGAGGAGGACAGTTTTCATTGCTCTTACTAAAACACGTTGATATACTTTGGTGAGTGACACAGAAACAGTGTCAGGTCATGGTAATATATTTCAACTTAAAGACATTAACAAAAAAATGGGAATAATTGACTCATTAATATGTTTCACCAACTGACTCCAACAACGTGCTTAATTATCTCATTTTGGGTCCTTATTTGCAGTAGCATCTATCTCCATGCATAATTATTTTTTGAGCTTCTAACGAGGCATCTGCGTGATGCCTTCTCATCGAATCAGACACAAAATTGAAGTTGAGTCTTGAGGGGCCATCAGAATGACAGAGGTTTTGCGTAGAATGTGCGTCATCCCAAAACAGTGCAGAGATGCATGTATAATGTGGTGCACTGTTTTTTTTTTTAATTATTATTATTTTTCATTAAAATTCATTGAGCATTGTTGTTTTAATTAAAAACAAGTGCTTTTAAACTTATAGTTTGAACAATGTTGTGAATAAATTGGATGATTTGGTAACTACTGTTGCAGAAGTGATTCCTGATCACGTGTTTCTGAAATCTTTTCCAAATCATGCATGAGTCATTTTAGGCTGTCATGGAAAAACAAATGAAAACCGGTTTAAAGTGTCATTTAAGTTTACTAGTTGCGTCACTTACAGCAAAACATGGACTTATATGAATGCATATGTGAACATAAAAACCTCGACATTAACGCAAAGCATGTGTAAAAGTAGCTCTTATTAAAAAAAAAAAAAACAATCAAGATTGTACCCTGAAACATATGTGATCATAATGGATCTTTTCCATGTGGGGTCATTTCTGCACATTTCAGTTGAAAGCAGACGCTTTTCTCCTTCCCTCGCAGTCCGTCGATCCCGGTCAGCAGTTCACTTGGGAGCATTCGAACCTGGAGGTCAACAAACCAAAGAACAGATATGCTAATGTCATCGCCTATGACCACTCCAGAGTCCTCCTGTCTACTATTGAAGGTAACCTCTCCTTCGGCTGTGTTTCACACAGTGCTTATGTTTATCGTCCTCTTAAAACCTGGAGTCCTGTGCTATTTTCGCATCTCACAAACATCCCCGCCGTGGTATTGTTTTTCGTCCCTTTTGCAGTATCGTTGGCACACTTAAATCAGACGCTTTATTTCAATGTGTCGTTACGTGGATTCCGTTGTGTTCAAAGCCCCGATTTTTATTAGCTTAAGGTTAATGGCTTACTTGATGAAAATGTCAAATTAATTTATTGGTAGCATATAAAATAAGAGAGTTTCCTCACAGGAATGTGAACTTCATTGTGTTTGGTTTGCCTGGTCTACGTTTCCCCGTGGCTTTACAATGTAAGGACATTTTTTTAAAATCTACTTTAGGTTTTATTATGTTCTTACCTTTGATATACATAGATTAACGTTCACCATCCCGTTTTATGTGAACCTCCACCTTTTCTGCGTCCCCTATATCTATGTCAGCTATATTGTTACACCCGCCCCCCCCCCCCACTCAGGCCAGTACAGGTCATGTGACTGAAATAACAGCTGAGGTCAACTTCATTTCTCTCCTCCAGTGCTTTGGAGTGGCATAAAATCAGGCATTCTCTTAGCCACCCCTTCCCAGAGGCAAAAGATCAACAAAAAAAAAATAATAAAAATCTTGCCGCCTGTCATTATAATTCCTACCTCTTGTCACAGATGTACGTCGGTTGCCCTTCACTGAACTCTCTCAACGGCAACACTGAGCTTCCACTAACCCTCAACCGCTACGGTTTATTGGCTTTCTGCAGGCATCTTGAGGTTTTGTGCAACAATGTAAACAATACATCTGGAGATTTGAGAGACCTTGACTGGGGGATTGGAAGCACACAGTTTCCTCAAGGTGCTATTTATTGTTATTTTGCTAAACAAATACGTGTAGCTCACTTCTTTCTATAGATGAAGGGCCACTCTGTTCCGGAATTAATTCCAGCTTCTGTTTTTTATTATTTGATAATCCGACCATTTCCGGAGATCATTTTTAGCATACTAGGCATATGCCACGCAGTGAGCGGTAGCAGATGTTGTGGATCTGGCAGGGAAATTAGCTAGCATAACATTACGTTACAAGCATGTTACGTACGCTGGTAACATGCACTGCATTCGGAATGTTTTCCAGTGATAAATTGCGGTAATGTGATATAGGACTTTGTGATTAATAGGCCATCTCCTGTTCCTTATAAACCAACCCCAATCACATGATTTAATTCAAGATTAATTACTGATTCATGAAAGTATTTTACGAAGTTAACACGGAATTCATTAGCTTTTTCAGTATAAAATTATATTAGTTTTATAATGAAATAGCATATTACTTTGCGCTTCACATAGTTTTCTGTTCTGATGAAGCTGTTTGATTAACAGTTTAGC
The DNA here is from genome assembly GCA_026781145.1 of Hippopotamyrus pictus. Lineage (NCBI taxonomy): Eukaryota > Metazoa > Chordata > Actinopteri > Osteoglossiformes > Mormyridae > Hippopotamyrus > Hippopotamyrus pictus. The sequence goes on along the minus strand of JAODLC010000054.1, from coordinate 3,098,817 downwards.
TACCAAGCAGAACGATATGAAAATCGGCGTAATAATATCTGCGGTTCTGCCAAGGACATTCAGTGTTGCAGAATGAGATAAACATGGCGTCAAATGGGCGCTACAAGTGTGAGGAAAGGAGAAAAGAAGACAGATAAATTAAGTTTCCTTTTTATCCCATTTTCTTGCCAGAAGAGAAACATTAAGAGGATCTTAAGATGGATTGATTCCATTAACTCAACGTAAACAGAGCTCTGCTCTGCAGAGAAGGCAGCTCAGTAGCTTTTAATAGGGCCATTTGCGATTTTTGTTTATTCCGAATGTTTCGAGGAAGCCCTGCTTCATGCACTTCATGCTAACTAGCATAACAATAGCATCCCGAGGATGTCAGATGTAGACTTTCAACTTTTCTCCGAGCTTTGTTCGTTCATCAGTATACGCTGAATAATGTATCATTTGTGGAAGGCCCATTTTTAGCGACTCAAAGGGGGAAAATGATATTTAGATATGCAAAGTTATAACGGAATGGTTTTCTTCCACGCCGCCCGACTGACAGTCGGCCCGCTAGCCCGACGTAACTCTCCGTTGTTGCTTGTTGTTCTCCGGATGCAATTCCCTTTAAAGCGAAATATCCCTGCCTGTTTTAACTGGAAGCTACAGCTTAATTGTCTGTATGCCTGCCCATCAAAAAAAAAAAAAAATGCCAGGCTGGAGGGAGAGTCGGAGAAGAGCATGCGGTGGCATTGTGCTCTGCTCCATCTACTGAATAATTTACCTGCGAGGGAGAGAGAGAGAGAGACTGGGAGAGAAGCGGCGCAGCTGCGGTGGTGGCTGGTGGGAGGTGAACTCCGTGCAGATGGGACTTATCTCCGCGGAGCATGTGCGAGCAGAGTGCGCGGCTGCCTGCCGGCCGCTCTGACGGGCTGTCAGCTTCACTTCAGCCGTGGCTGGAAACGACCTGCCGCTTTCATTCGGGTGGGGGTGGGAGTGAGGGGAGGGGCAAATAGAAAATGCCGAAATGCACCCCAGCCGAGCCACTCTTTAACGGGCGTCTGTGGCTTACAGAAGCGGCCGTAAGCTGGTCTCAGGATGTCCTGTGTTCGCTTGCGGCCACTGCGTCTATATTTATCGAAGAGAAAATTTCCACAGCTCACTCGGTCCACGGTATACGTTTCAGTTTTTGTGGACCTTCTGTCATTGTGTATTATTGTGTATTGTTTTATTATTGTGTATTGTTTTATTATTGCATATTGTTTATTTTTTCTTTCACTTTTTAGTTTATCCTCACTCCCAGCACTTGTTCTGTTTCAGTTTTGTTTCTTGTGTGTGAAATGACAGTGAAGCGACTTGACTTGAATTTCACTTAGTGAGTTTTGCAGTTTTAACTGCAGTTGGATTGCATGAAGAATGGGTGAATTTCGGTTCCTTATACTGTAACATATGATGAGCAGTGCTGGGAATTTCAGGCCCAGAAACTAGAAATCCAGACCAAGATTTTGTTTCTACCATCAATGGAGCATAAAGAGTCAGTCGCAGAGTATTCAACTGGTTAGCTGAAACAAAATCTTGGTCAGAATTTGTAGCTTCTGGGCCTGAAATGCCCAACGCTGATGATGAGGAAGCCTGACTTCAGGCCATTGGTGATCTCATCTCAGACAACCAGACATGGCCGAGTGAGTCTTGGAAATTTGCTTTTCGTTTGTAGCTGGCCAAGTTAAAATATCCATGCTTTCGTCTTTGAACCGCATGTGCCGGACGGGGTTACAAGCTGCCTGGAACATAACCTGAGTAGCACAGGGAAGGTTATACCTTGGATGGGATGCTGGTCCATCACACGCAAGTAAATAAGCTAAAAAAAAAACACAGGTGCAAAAACACAACTCATCACAATCACGAATGAATTTTCTGACTCTCCTTTGCCTGTTACTCAGTATTTTAAGCTTTTATGGAGTTTTTTATTCGGAAACGGTTCTGATATTCGAATCTTCGTATAATCTTTGAATGCTCATTGCTGAGAGACGGCGACAGTTGTTGTATTAAGTCAGGCTACATCTCAGCGGCCTGGGGGGTGATATCAATCACTCCGCCAGCCCAGTCCCTTCATCCCCTTCACAACTCTCTCATCTGTCTGTCATGGTTTCGCGGTCGATCCGTCCGCCGACCCTCTCCGAGTCCAAATTCGGTCACGATGCACATTCCTCTTAGTCAAGGGGGGCTTATTTATTTATTTATTTTATGGCTTCTAGGGATCCCTGGAAGCGATTACATCAACGCCAACTACATTGATGGCTACAGAAGGCAGAATGCTTACATCGCCACCCAGGGATCCCTGCCGGAGACCTTCGGGGACTTCTGGAGGATGATATGGGAGCAACATAGTGCCAACATCGTCATGATGACGAAGCTGGAGGAGAGGTCAAGGGTGAGTGCCAGCTCATTGCACGTTTGCATTACTCACTTATACACGGTACAGTTAAGACAAACCAAATATGAATATCACGTTTACATTTATATGGCACTTTTCAAGACACCCAGAGCGCTTTACAGGACCAATGGGGAGCCACTTCTGGCACCACCAGTGTAGCCCTCGACCTGGATGATGCGACAGCAGCCATTCTGCCCCAGTGCACTCACTCGCTCACCACACAGTAGCTAAGGTGGTTAAGAGGCAGGACCTGACCTGATATAGGGGATGATTATATGCTGTTTTTTAAAATTGCTCATAAATGTTACAATACAGGATACGTATGTGTCCATTTGTCTCATACAAAGGTTTTATATCAGGGGTCCCCAACTCCGGTCCTGGAGAGCTACTGCCCAGTCGGTTTTCTATCCTTCCTGGCTTCTGATGAGCCACACCTGTTCTCAGGTAAATACCAGGAGCAGGTGTGGCTCATCAGAAGCCAAGTAGGATAGAAAACCTACTGCAGGACCGGAGATGGAGACCCCTGGTCTGTATGTGTCGACGATCCCAAAGTCCAATGATGTTTCTCTCCTCTTCCTCATTGTGACGATTCCTTCTGCAGATGCCTTCTTTTTTCTTCTCCAAGGCAAGACTTTCGCTTGCGTGGTTCCACCACTTAAAGCACCTACCGTACTTACATGTCACTCCTTCTGCACACTTGCTCCCGGTTTAGCCGCTAGCGCTAAGGCCAAACCTCCACGCTAAGCCACTCCGTAGGCACTCAGAAGGTTCTCCACGTCACGTAGCATGCTTCATAGCCACTGCCAGATAATGAGTAATGACACAGGAAAATGCAAATTGTTCTCATAGTCACAGCTATATTTAAATGTTTATTTTAGGCACCAGAGGCTGTGGAGCACAAGAGCACATTTTTACTTTCCTGAAAGTAATTCGTCCAATCGGGATCTACGTATGTGAACGTAAAGAGATCCTTCTCCCACTCCATTAATTTGAGACGGTCATTATGTCATAATCTTGTTTTCTTGCTCCTGGATGCACATCCGAGTAGTCCCTCCGTGTTCTCTGCCTTCAGGGTTGACTATACTGTTTTCTGGTGAATCTGGTAGATGTTTGTCATGATAGGAAGTGCTTGCAAAATTTTGAAAATCACATGTTTATATTTTTTTTTTTTATGTGGAAAGACATGCATTGTCCAAATGACAGAGATCATTTATATGAATATAATTATGAATTTGCTGTAATATGGGCTTTGAATTTATAAGGGAAGAGGAGCAGAGTGCTCAGTAGGTCTTCTTTCCTCGATAACGAGCATTGTGCAGATAAAATAAGTTGGCCGAATTGCTTCCTCTAAACTTTTTCAATAATTCAGTGTGACATTTCAACACAAAGTGCATATTTTCATTGCTTATCTGAAAAGAGGGGCTATAGTATGTAGCTTCCAGCTCACGCAGTTACAGCACAAACTGTCTTGCAACCTTTATTTAGGACCTGGCCTTGAGGTAGCTACGTCTGTTAGTACACCGTTGCTTAAGTTTGGCTGCACCTACGGCTGTGTAGAATCATGTAATAGCGCCTGTCATTGGTCAGTGAAACAGTAACATAGCAATGAAGTGGAATTTTATTGGCTCTTCAATGGCTAGTCAAACTGTATAGTACCTTAAATGTGAGTACATAAAGTAGCGTCTGTTAGGCCAATATATAAAATAGAATTTTAGCTGCATCCTTTCAGGTGTCTCCGTTTATTCTGACTGTTGGCCGGTCGATCACTTTATGTGGGAATTTTTTTCTTGACCCTTGGACGTGAGACTACCTAGGTGTGCATGAGCAGTTACGCTAGTATTTCTTTCACTTTGTTTTTGCAGTTTTATTTTGTCGCATTAGATTTTGCATCTAATGCGATATTATATGCGATATTAAATCACCACAGGTAAAATGCGACCAGTACTGGCCAACGAGGGGCACGGAGACTTACGGCCTGATCCAGGTGACGCTGCTGGACACCGTGGAGCTGGCCACGTATTGCGTGCGCACGTTTGCGCTTTACAAGGTAAGGAACGCGAAGGATGCTTTCTTGAATTCGTCTCTGCGCAGTACTAGCCTCAGGATAGCCGTCTGATACATGTTCGACTGGTGGGCGTTGTTAATTGATAATCGGCGTCCGTAATTGGTATTTACAGTATTGGTCTTTGCCCTCCCTGCTGATGTCGAAGCCCCCCCCGCGCCTTTATCAGGGCTTAGCCCCCCGGTTTGTGTAGTCTCTCCCGTTAACCGGATCCCCCTTCATCTCGAGCAGACCGGCTCCAGCGAAAAGCGGGAGGTCAGACAGTTCCAGTTCACGGCCTGGCCGGACCACGGGGTCCCTGAGCACCCCACCCCTTTCCTGGCCTTCCTGCGGAGGGTCAAGGCCTGTAACCCCCCCGACGCTGGGCCCATGGCGGTGCACTGCAGGTACGTGAAGCAAGTCTCACTGCCCTCCGAGCGCTTCGGATCTAACTCTGCGTGTGTGGGCCTTGGAGGCAGTGTGGCTCTCACTGCTGTCTAATTATAGCCGGTTATGATGTATAGGGCCAATGTGAAGGGGGGGGGGGGCGTCATAAGGACAGTTCCCTGACAGCAGAGGTGGATAGTTCAGGTACAGAAAGTACAAATCCAGACCAAGAGTTTGTCTCAACCAACCAGTTGAGTACTCTGTGACTGTGACTCTTTTTGCTCAACTGGTTGGTTGAGACAAACACTTGGTTTGGATTTCCTGGTACTTCCTGGACTTTCTGAACTTTCCACCTCTGTCAGATAGGGGCCCTCAGATATCCGGAACATAACTGGATTGGTCTGAGTTGAGGGCCCCACATGATTTGCTTTCATGGGGCCCAAAATCTGTAGTGGCCCCCCCTGACGATGTGCTGCTTGAAACTGCTGTGTATGGAATAGTGGTGCCAAGCATTTTTGGTTTATGAACAAAACACCTGGATAAATAATATCAGTGCCCTCCGCTGTTCTCCCATGGTCTTCCTGTCTCCTCCACCATGCTACACATCAACCATGTTGAAGCAGCCTCATTTCCTCTGGAAGCATTCCTGTTTCCTACCCTGGGGGGGGTGGCGGGGGGCTTCAGTAATAAATAAAGGAGCTACTTCAAGTGGTGAATAGCGAGGATTCCCGGAGGGCCAGGAAGATGACACACCGAATGTTCCCCGCCACAAGCGAGGGGTAAATCCACGGAGGGACAAGGGGGGTGAGAGGTTTAACTGTAAGAGGATACGGGCTCGTTTAATTACAGGTACTGGCGGTGTTTTTATTGTCGTACTAAGATGCAGCCTAAACAGGAGAATTAACGCTATTCCGCACACGCGGATGGTAATTCCTGCACATCAAATAAACCTCTGTGATTCGTAAGGCCAAAAAACAAAACAATCCCTTCATCTGAGGTCTCCTGAAGCCGCTGTTTTTAAAACCTGTTCTCTTTCTCACAAAGTGCTGCATTTTAAACGAAAAAGGTTTTGATGCACTTGTAAATACTTGAGCTCTTGCTGCCAAAAGCAAAGAAATTAGGGACACGTTCATCATGCGTTCCTGCATATAGCCACTGCCCCGGGCACAAGATTAAGCAGCCGATTGAGGATTTTGATGCACCTAGGCGACTGTGGGCGTAAACGAAGGGTAGCAACATGTACGTGGTCCCGCCAAACACACTGTACTAAAGGCTAGGATAGCTTGGTGCACAGGGAATCGTTATAAAGAAGGTGGGAGAGTAAACAAAAGGAAATACAGCAATGATAGAATAAGGTATGGAAGTCTGTGTGTGAGCCAGATATACTTCTGGGGGGAGGATGATAAATGAGCAGTTATTGAGTGATAAATGGAATACCTGTGCGGTTGGTGGTCAGTTTATTTGTCCAATGCCAAAAACACAGCAATGATTAGACACAGTATGAGTGCAAATAATAACTGAATACAACCACATAAAGTATTGGCTCACCTGAGTTTTACTTATGCAAAAATGTCCTGAGGGCAGAATGAAAAATGATTGGTTCAGAGAGATAATCAAACAGACTGTAGAGGACATGGGTCCAAGCAACTAGAGGAGGTGGGACCAAGACATCTGATTAGTTGGTCCCACCTCCTCTAGATGCTTGGACCCATGTCCTCTACAATCTGATTGGTTATCTCTCGGAACCAATCATTTTTCTTTCTGCCTTCAGAACATTTTTATATAAGTGAAAATCTGATTGGCAACATATTGAAGTTTTCCTCCAGCTCTGCCGTTTTGTTTCAGAATCCAAAAGCACTCTGTTTCGACAAAGTCATCGCTGTGGAGTATTTCTGAACAGCCAACAGATGGGTAGCTTGGCCGCTGGAAATGCCAAGATTTCCTGAGTGACCGTGTGGAATGACCAGCCTCTAGCCTCTTTAAAAATGAAACAGGGGCGACAAGCAGGATAGGTGTCTACGGGGGAGGGAACAGAGACCGTGATTACCCCTGGCGGGGCCACGAGCCGAGACGCAGCACAAACGCGCAAACAGACCGCAACCATCATGCGCATATGGTATCTGCATGCGGACGGCTCCCTTGCATTATCCCTGGACGTGTTTTCTAATTCCGGAGTGCAGAGCTAATTTCGCCCGCTTGAAAATGGCAGGAGTGATCCGTTCATCATGTGAAGCTAATCCTGCTTTGGTGTGATGACTAAAAGACTGCATTTTGACAGAGGTCACTGCTGGGATAATCAGTGTGGGTTAGCAACAGGCAGATGGAGTCGTATTGGCAGGAGAGCCTTTGCTTTTGGTGGTTTCATTTACTAAACCTCTCTGCCGTCAGTGACTCTGACTGCCAGCCTTCTACAGCTCAGGCATAAAAAATATACTTTATTAAATTGGTAGAAATGAGTTATTGCAGAGGGCAGGACTGCTGGAAGGTTCGACAGTTTGCCCAGTGGTTTAGAGGACTTTGATAATTAATTCTTTCCATTAAGAATCATGTCAGAGGAGGTGTTCTGGCTTTAATACTTCACTTCAGAAACAGATTTTCTACTTTTTTAGCTGTATCCAGTTGCCAAAATCCCGGCAGCTTTTGCAGTTACAGCTTTAGCTGTAACTTTTCTTTTCTTTTTTTTTTTTTTTTAAAGAATCTTTAAAAAATGAGAGCTAAGTGGCAACATGAAAGAAAGTCCATGGAATAAAACTGCAGTGCATTGTGGGATTTCCTTCATTCATCAGTTTGTACATGAATCTCTTCCCTGCCTGCCTGTATATCTGTCTGTCATTGCTGACAGCCGGGTAGACAGACACAGCGACAGGGAGATGTTAAATTTCAGGATGACTGCGTATATCCGCTGATTTCTGCAGCATAGACTGACAGGAACGTTGCATGAACAATTCTGCAAAATCCTGCACAATAAAACCACATCCATTGCAAAAAAGACCGTTAACCAAGGTAAGCCAGAGAGGCACAGCGATATTTACAACAAGTCAGCCACTCTCGTGGCTGCCTGATCCATCTTGCATGCAGGGCTTCAAGTGAAAACCAGGAGAAACAAAATAGAATAATTCATACATGTCTCCATTCACCCTCCCGGAGGGCAGAACGGTCTGTGAATTTCCCGAGCGCTGGTAAAACCTCATCCCCGAAGAGTCGCAGACCGTTTTACTGTGTTTTTTCCGACCCTGAATGACGATATCCATAGTTCCTTAAAGAGTCGAAGCTGCCCAGTTGTGATAAAATAGGGAGCTACTCAGAGTGATTTAATGATAGCAAGGCACAATGTACTTGGTGTTTCACGACAGCTTACTTTTTAATAAGTTATAGGTATGTTCATGTAGCTCCAAGGTGACTGTTCCTGGACGAGTTATGAGATCAGGTGAGCTTCAAATCAACCAAACCACAAAACTATTCCATTTCTTTACCTTCTTATAAAATGTGATCTATGGTCTTTTATTTTCCAACCTTCCTTTGGAAAAATCACTGCCACTTTTCACTGGAATTATTATTAAATTCCAAACATGAACGTTCAAGTCCAAAAATTACAAAATTCATTTTGAGTTCTCTTTTTAAATAATACACATGTGCTTGAGAGATAATGAGAAATGACTGTTTACTTGGACTGTCAGGCAGTGAAAAAGTGACTCTTACCAGTGTAATGACTTAGTTAGATTTAAAGCACATGCAATACAGAACGAACTTGGCAAGCAACTTTAAGAATATAAATTAAAAATGATGACCTCTGAAGGTAAGGAACACGGGAGAGAAACATTACATAATGAAAGATAAAAGGAGTGTGGATTTGTTATGTAATGCTGTGGATGGAGCCCCAAAAGTGAGTATGGGATTGGGCACTGGTGTGTGGAAATGCAGAGGGACAGGAGATTAAGCGCTTGGAGTCGAGCCTGCATCACTGGAGGCCGTCGATTCACCTCTGACTGCCCAGCTGCCTGTTCCCTGCCCAAGAGAATGACTTTGCAGGAATGGGATCCAGACCATCTGCAGGGCGGTGCTCCTTTGTGAGACTGTGCGCTACAATACTACAGATGGACGGCTAGGGGGTCTCGGCAGGGCTCTCTGATTCCCTTCCCACCCCCCCCTTCTGTGTGAGGTGGATTATGTTGACACGGCTTTTCCGTTGGCATCCAGAGCCCGGGAAGAAGTCAGTTGAAGGAGTGATGGAAATTGACGATAAGCTGCGAGGTTTTCGTCGCCAGACTCACTGAAGTGACATCAGATACCTGGCGTCTGCGGCGTCCTTTTCATCAAAGCCCCAATTTCTCGCTCTTCATACGGGCCCGCCTTTGAGGAATGCCTTTTATTTGGTCCTGGCATGATTAATGCGATTGAAATATCAGATGCGGACGCGAAGGCATTCTGCTTTTCAAGCTAACATGAAAGCAAAAGCTAATTTTAGAAGCTGTTTTTCCAGCATGTTTCTTGTAATTTAACTCCTTTTGCAGGTCATCTATAGACGAAATCAGGCAGATTAGTACGGGGGAAGAAATAATGTTGTGTCTGTTATTTCTGTGAGGGTTATGTCAGCTTAGAAAAATTTATCGTTAAAGTGTTAGCCAGCCAAGTTCAATACTGCAAAGCCCTGTAGCATCAAAGATCTGAGAGCTACTTTTGGCCTCTCCTCCAGTCAACCTCTCCATCTGTGACAGCTCCAACTCTTAATGTTACTTATCAAGGAAAATATTTGCTGTTTTTCAGTCCCGCTACACAATCTGACGAGGTTAGGTTATGTTAACATTTAGCTACAGAAGTCGCAACAAACCCTTGGAGGTGCAAATCGGGGAACGTGGGACCTTCTTTAATGGCCATTTAACTCTCGTTAATACTAATGGGACTTTCTGGTATTTCAAGCTGATCCGAAACAGCTGAAGCGCAGAGATGACACTATATATTTTGTGTTTTTGTTGCAAAGAGTAAGACGCATTAAGAAGACAGTCAACGCCCAAGCAGGTCCCCTTACAGCCTGTCAGTTTCCTGCTTTAGCTTATTATGGCATATTAATAAGATTAAAAAACACAGCACGTAAAACTGTTCACTTAATGCCAGTGGGCAGAGAGCGACCTGTGTCTGCATCCTCATTTAAATACCACATTTGTCCGTCGCATCGCGGAACAGTCGTCCGATTCATAAGGCAAAATAAAAGCCGACTTAATGAAATGAATCGCCCTCATTCAAGCCTGTCGCCCCAGCCTAGGGAAAGTAGTGGATACATCTCAAGCTTGGAAAAAAAAAAATACAAGCAGACCAAGTCCTTTCAGCAGTATTTATGTCAGGAAGTCACTAGGGCTTTCCAGAAAACAGGACCGTCCTGTTAAGGGACAACAAAAAATAACGAAGAACCACAGCCGCAGTTAACTATATAAACCGTAAAACTGTCTGTGCTCGACTCGCCTATAAACGTCTGAAATATCCCAAATGACAAAAAGGTCGTTGACGTCACTGGAGCGGCAGTGTGGCGTCGGTGAAGCATGTTTGGCTAAGGGGGCTAATTGGTATTAGCCCTCGGTCTTACAGTGCAGTATAAGGATGGGTGTGTCGAGGAGGTCTGAGGATGGGGCTTCCGGAACCTCGCGGGAGGCCGTGGGACCTGCAGGCCGGCCTCGCTCGGGGGCCTTGAGCGGGGAAGCGAAGACCCTTCACTTCACATCATGCTCAAGGTTAAACCTTCAGCTGCACTCTGCTGAGATCAGAGCAGCGTGTCCTGCTCACTCACTCACCAGTGTCACACCGGGCTTTATGTGGGCGGTGAATTTGAGCAGCTGCATGTTCTCCTCACTCAATACCAGCTACGTGTCCTGTGGAGTACCAGCACCTCGGCCTCAAGTGGGCAGTGCACATCATCGACGGCATGTTCTCCTCACTCAGTCCCAGCGACGTCTCCTGTGGAGTACCGTACCTCGGCTTTACGTGGGCAGTGGTTATCAGCTTGTTAGGGATGGTGTGTCTGTTGGCAGGTTCGGCCCATGCTCATGTGGGTTTCCTCCCACAGTCCAAAAGCATGCCGTTAGATGAATTAGCATCTCTGAATTATCCTCGATGTGTGTGTCCTACAATAGACTAGCGTCCTGTCCAGGGTATCACCTGCCCTTAGCTTCCTGGGATAAACTTCAGGCTGACCTCAGCCTTGTACTGCAGCGTTTTTCCCAATCCGGTCCTTGGGGACCCACAGACAGTCCATATTTTTGCTCGCTTCCAGCTCCAGGTAGGTCATCATCAGAGCCAGGCCTAAATGTTTTGACACCCTAAATGAGATTCTCCTAACCCTCCCCCCCAAACACACACACACACAAACTCACACTGACAGAGCAGGAAACTAATTTTGTCGATTCCATTATATTAAAAACATTTGAGTAGCACAGGGTATCTGGCTGCTAACTGTTTCACAAGAAATATACTGAAATATTAAAACTTGTGTAAATAACTGAAATGTCACCGAATGCAACTAGAGGTATTTCTTCAGATTTTTTTCATTCGCTCTTTAGCGCCTCAATGAAATGGTGCCCTAGGCAATCGCCTATGTCACCTATGAAGGGGGGGTCAGCCCTGCTCATCATGATAAGCAAATTAACAATAATGACGTATCTGTTTGTAGGAAGGTTCCCTTTCGGGGGCCTGGTTTCTTATCACCACGTTGATGGTTAACGAATAGTTCTGCTGGAGGGCGGCACGTTTTGGGTCAGTAACTAACGTGGGGCCTAATGTTCTACCTCATAGCGCTGGCGTGGGCCGGACTGGCTGCTTCATCGTCATTGACGCCATGCTGGAGAGGATAAAACATGAGAAGACCGTGGACATCTACGGCCACGTGACTCTCATGAGAGCCCAGAGGAACTACATGGTCCAGACAGAGGACCAGTACGTCTTCATCCACGACGCCCTCCTGGAAGCGGTCACCTGCGGAAACACAGAGGTGCCTGCCAGGAACCTGTACGCATACATACAGAAGCTGACGCAGATAGAGTCGGGCGAGAATGTCACCGGGATGGAGCTCGAATTCAAGGTAGGTGATAGTTCAGTGTTCACATCCCTCCTACACACACACAGCAAATCCCCGCAAATCATCAAATCATCTGAAAAATATACAAGTACAATTTCTGTATCAGGCTAGAAAATACAATAAAGCTGATGGCAATCAGAGTGGAGTTTGAGTTAGCATTCGTCGGAGAATTGAGGACAATCATACACTTTTCTCAAAGGCTTTTAGCATCTACAAGCATGACCTAAGGTTGGTGATTTACTATGTTGTACCCTGGCTGATTTCTTTCGAACATAAATACTTTAGCAACACTTTAGGTTTTTAAAAAGCTCTCTAGCAGCAAATCAGGAGGACCTTATAACCACTATTAATTTAACATGAAATTATGTCAAAAAACCTCAAAAAGATATTATGTCAAAAAGTCTCTCGTACGTGTGTATTCTGAACCACGGCAAGCAGTTAGGCGACGTTTCATTGAACGGCGTTTCTGAGGCAGCGATCGCTTGGCCTTTCTGGGAGAGCACAACATGGGGTCGTGACCTAATATTCGCGGCCTACCTTTTGCGGCCTATCTGGCCTACCTTCGCAGTCTACCTGATAGCCACTTCCCTTTCTGATCCGGTCACATTGAAAAAGGAACGGGTAGTCGTCCAGATTTCCAGTGTACGCTCCCTGTACCGTGAAAAACAAAAAACAGGCCTGCGGCCAAGCAGCGACAGCATGAGCCGCATGACGTGGTGCTGCATTTCGACAGATGCCTGTTCACTTTTTATATGCAAATGATCAGTCAGGCCACGCCCCTTTTTCTATCTCACTCCCACTTAGGTATGATTCTGAATATACCGTCCAAATAAATGAAATACATTTACGCTTAGCTGCTAGTCTGTGTTCACCAGTTCATTCAGTTACTCGATTTTTCTTTTTTCTTAATGACTACCACTGACAATGCAATATACACACACATACAGATATACATACATGTAGTTTTGCTGTTTGTTTTGGGGGTTTCCACCCGGACATCGCTTCATGACGGTTCTGCTCAGGTGTTCATCTGCTGGGATGGGATACGGGGGCGGTTCCTATGTTAAAAAGATGGGGACGGGGTGCAGGTCGCTGCCGTTTAACGGGGCCGCCGCTGTCTTGCCTCTGCAGCGTTTAGCTAACACTAAGGCCCACACATCCCGGTTCATCAGCGCCAACCTCCCCTGCAACAAGTTCAAAAACCGCCTTGTAAATATCATGCCCTACGAGTCCACGAGAGTCTGCCTGCAGCCCATCCGGGGGGTGGAAGGTTCGGACTACATCAACGCGAGCTTCATCGACGGTTACAGGTAAGCCAGCGCTGCATCCTCCGTTTCGGTGCAGAATGCACGAGGCTCTCTGGCAGATTCACGGGACTGAAGTTTCCCTGATTAATAACAGCAAAGCATTTCGGTCGTTAAATGAGACGTTCTGGCTTCACCAAAGTACTGCGACGTGCGAGAACTACTTAATTAGGACCAGCTGAAATAACTCTGTCAGGCTAACTCCGTTTATTCTCCCCTTCATAGTTGCTTACACACTGCAAAATGCGACTGTCAGGAAAAAAAAACTGATGACGTACCCAGCGTTTTACTAAATAAACCTTCCCCGCGCCATCTGTTGAGTAGGTTCGTTCTGCTGGGGATTTCCACTTAGGCAGATTGAGTTTTCTTTGAGCTATTGTGCTATTCCAAACATAAATAATAATAATTTACTGCCGAAAACATGAAGTCATCCTTTCATTCGTTTGTGGACTTTGATGCCGAGCTGTCAGTCGCATGACAGTATCGTAAGAGACGTGCCCAACAGCTTATGATGCTCTTGCAGTGAACGGCTTATAGATATGAGAGTGTTCATTTGCTTTTTTGGAGTCATTCAGTGCTTTGATTAATGTGGCATTAATGGCTTAAATATGCTGGCTTTGATAGACTCATTTTTTACAGCGGGGACCGAATTAAATCATCTTGGCAAGACCCGTCCTTGCAGTTGGCTGAACGCAGGGATTCCGATGTTGGAACACTATTATTATTTGCTATGCGTTGGTCTCTTTGCAGGCAACAGAAGGCCTATATTGCCACTCAAGGGCCCCTAGCAGAGACCACGGAGGACTTCTGGAGGATGCTCTGGGAACACAACTCCACCATTGTGGTCATGCTTACAAAGCTGCGCGAGATGGGGAGGGTGGGTCATTTTGGCCGAAACACAATGTAGGCTCTTTTTAGAGTTCTAGTGCTTGGCGCGCTTGGCAACAACGAAAGCAGAAGTGCAACACACGCATATATTGTGCACATATAGTATATTATTCTAAATGCTATTTTTAAGCAAGACTCTTGGGAACCTGATGTTAGTCAAATGGCTTACAGCTTAACTGATAATGCCCTTTCTCGCTCTTACAGGAAAAATGCCACCAGTACTGGCCAGCAGAGAGGTCCGCTCGGTACCAGTACTTCGTGGTGGACCCCATGGCGGAGTACAACATGCCCCAGTACATTCTAAGGGAGTTCAAAGTGACAGACGCCAGAGTACGTAAAGCCATCATGAGGCGTGACTCTAGTAGTGCCTGTGCAGCTCTTCTTTTAGTCGGTTTTAGCTCATGTGAGGTCACCGTTGGGGTGGGGTTTAACTTATGACATCATCTACTGTTACGCTCCCCTGACGCTATGTGTCGGAGCACCTTGCTTGAGTAGAGCTCTGTCGTAATTTTGATATCGGCTATAATCCATTGAGGTAATGTGCCACCCAAGACATCACGTTGTACACATAGCGTTTTGCATCTGCACATTTTGTCATCAGTTTGGCATGATGAAATTGCAGAGAATGAAGATGTACACCGAGGTAGAGGATTGGCTGTAGATACATGTGACTGTCACGTATCTGTACTGAAGACTATTCTCCGATTTTCTAACGAGTTGACTGCTCCCCAACACAGCCCCCTTCCCCACCAGCAAACGTAACTGGCAGCTGCTGCATGCTGGGAATGTTGATATGGTGCTTTTGATGGTTGGGGGGGGAGTTGACTGGGGATCAAATGCACCAAGTTCTAAGCTCTGCAAGCTTGTCTTTTATCACAGGCTTATGATGATAAATAGTGCAGGCTTGACTTTTGTAGTGCATATTACAAAACAGCTCAACAGGATTGGGTCCCTTATCTTGGATACACATATCATGTTGGTAATGTATACTCCCAAAGCTACCTTGGCTAACACTAGCATCAACTGACTGCAACTTCACAGATCACACAATAAACGTTCTTTGATAGACTGACAAATGACTCTCCTTATAAACAGCTTCATGTGGATAAAGTGCTCTTCCTTCCTTCAGACAGAATTTTTGAATACACATGGTTCTTTGAACAGAATATGACAAGTCAGTTTTATCCGTATTGTATTTTACTGGATAAGCAGGTATTTCATTGCCGTTTTCTAGCTATCAGTTCTCGATTCAAGACAACGTGTCAAGAGATGCCTGTTTTTATTTAAGAATATGACAGGTGATACTGTACTTTTTATAAATCTGTACTCCAGGATGGACAGTCACGGACAGTACGGCAATTTCAGTTTACGGACTGGCCGGAACAAGGTGTGCCAAAATCAGGAGAAGGGTTCATCGACTTCATCGGTCAAGTACATAAAACGAAAGAACAGTTTGGTCAGGATGGACCCATCTCGGTGCACTGTAGGTAAGCAAGAAGCCTCGAGGTTTAAAGTGTCAAATCATTAAAAGAGAAGCGAGTGCTTTCTCAGAGATAGTGCTGTTTAACCATTTTGTCCTTTAATTTACCCTGACGGAATCCCATCTGTGGACTTATGAGCGTTACAAACACCTGCCCTCTGCATCGATTAACCAAAAATCCATCCGTCGCTTACAGCTGCTCATCAAGGCCTTACATGGGCTTGGATCGAGGTTAAACATCAGAGGGCATAAAAGAATAACGGACATAATGCAAGTGACACTTAGCTAAAAGGGAGTATTATATTAACATACTACCCTCAACGTGAATTCAACTCTGTAGGTTGGGGTGGGCGATCTTATCCAGAAAGGGCCGCTGTGTGTGCGGGTTGTCACTGCAACTCCCTAATTAGATTACTAATTAGAGGACTGATTGGCTGAAGAGTCCTCACGCTGACCTAAAGGTTATCCCAAAAACCTGCATACACACCGGTCACCATTGGCCACCCCTGCTATAGATTGATGAGATGCACTAGGCTGACTGGTCAGGTTAACCTCAGATTAAGTCCTAACATCGGTTCACTATTGGTTCACTATTGATCACATCTCCTAGACCTATGCTTCACATAAGTTTTTTGTTTTTTTTGTTTTTTTTTGAGAAAGGGTTTCTAGATGCTGTAGTATAGTTAATGACTGATAAATTTATATGTATAATCTGTCATTTATTGTCGAAAGTAAAATTAATTTCCTCTGCGCTGGTTAACTTAACTGAAGACTGTAATTGTGCTATGAGCCAATTATCCAGCTTCGGATACTCAGCCATTGTATTTTAGCCCTCAGATGTTGCTTTATGCAAAATTTCACCATTAAAATGATTTCCTTTGAGTGAGCTGCATGGAAACTTAATTACTGCTGTTCCGCTCTTCTGCAGTGCGGGTGTGGGGAGAACTGGTGTCTTCATCACCCTTAGCATTGTTCTGGAGCGGATGAGATATGAGGGAGTGGTAGACATCTTCCAAACGGTCAAAATGCTAAGGACACAAAGGCCAGCCATGGTACAGACAGAGGTAGGCAAGCCGAGCAGTACTGTGGGAGGGGCTCTGGGGTCATGGGGCGGGGCTCGGGGGCGGGGCTCTGGGGTCATGGGGCGGGGCTCGGGGCGGGGCTCTGGGTGGAGCTCTGGAAAAGGATGGGGCCGATTAGCAGGTGTCAACCGACAAAAGACCTGGTGATACAACTTGAGACATAAACTGGGATCAAGGCCATTCGAAGAATGTTAAACTGAAAGCCCCAGGAAAATGCAAATACTTCATTCATCAACGGCAAACAAAATCAGAGCCATATAAAACCCTCCAAGAGGACTGTGTGCACAGAGCCCCTTCGAGAACATCTCAGACCCTCCCAGCTGATCCTGCTAAAACCATAATTAGGACCAAAGCCAGACAACGGTCAGCTGATCTTCTGCTCCTATGAGCCACTATTATGATCAATTTCTGTTCTAGTGTAACTTACCCCCCCCCCCCCATCTTGTTTTTTGGCCACAGTGCAAATCCAGAAATCTCCACGGTAATCACTGAGCTCAGTACAGATCTCTCTCTACTTTTCACTGTTGTTATTATTATTATTTACATTTTATTAGAGTGGATTGACTTGTAAAGTTTTGGGGACTTCAGGTTCTACTTCTGGCGACTGTAAGAGGTCCAACTTTAATTCTCTGTTTTATACTTCATCCTCTGCTTTGGTTTACCAATAGACTAGGGTGACCCCCTAATATATGTCAGGGGAGACACTATGAGCTACTTCAGCTTTTACAAGCTACTTTGAAATTGAAAGGCTCCTGCGCTCGGCTAAATAGTTCAGCTTTTTTTGTGTTTTGACTGGTTTGTTTCCTTGACTGAAAGACTCATCCAGCTGTTTCACATTAACATTAGTGACACACGTGTGATTATAGGAGACTGACCAATCAGCACACAGCAAGAACTCAGTGCTAAAGTGAAATCCATGTCTTTTTAAATAAAATGGTAGTTTACAAACCCTGTCCTTGCTCGAATTGTCCCCCCTGACGTGGATTTGGTGGTCACCCTACAATAGACATACACAGAATGTAAGAATCCTGTTTATTGGACGGGCAGACAAAGCAACACGCATGGCATTAAGCAGGGAAACATCGTTAGAACAGGGTGGAACAAGTACAGGTTGAACATTAAGCAAATGCAATACAGAAATAAAACATAACCCAGATCAGGAACTAATCAGTCACATGACAGACAGTCCCTTCAATATCATGGCCACACCCCTTTCTACACTGTTACATCATACATTATTGGATTATTTTACCAAGGCTTCTAATAAGGTATGCGTGAACATCACATATTGATCAAATGGTATATCTCTTGCTTGTTCTTTTTCAGGATCAGTACCAGTTTTGCTACAGAGCTGGACTGGAATACCTTGGAAGTTTTGATCACTATGCAACATAATATTTCCACCCATAGTGAGAAAAAAAAAAAAACGACAGGCCCATCAAGACACGGAGAGCCTCTTCTGAGCCATAACTACTTGCTTTGAGAAGTATTTCTTAATGCCAAGCTAAGCGTCTGATGTGAAACATGAACGAAAATAAATAAAATGTTCTAGGCGGACCAAGAATTGACTCATTTGATAAATCACCCTGGTTTTTAACAGCAGAAGACATGGAAGATTTTTTTTTTCATTCTTTCAGTTGCTTCAAGGATTCAGGTTGGAATAAAACTGAAAGACAATGGTCGCCACATCAGTGACTTGAGCATCAACAGCACACACCACACGGTGAAGTGTGAAAGGTCACCACAGATCCAGAAGGCCACCCCTCAGTTGTATAGCTAATATGGCAACTCCACCACCCAGCACATAGATATATATTTGATTTCAGAAGGACACCGTTTTTTGTGATAAAAGCAGGCACTGCAAAATAACACACAGATCCCATTTCGTGGTTTATTGCTAACAATTTGGAAATTGGGAATATATAAAGACAAGCTAAAAACAAATAACAATGATGTAGTTTTTTAGTATTTTATCATACAGCTGACCAGTGCTTTGTTTTTAACTGTGTAAAATTAATTCCTTTTTTTAATCAGGTTATTATCATTTAATAAAGATAAACTAAACACAACATTTACTTGGAAAACATAAAGTGTTTTTTTATCTCTAGGACTGACAACTACTCTTAGGTGTCACAAGCAGAGAAATGTCACAATTTTCCGTTTACCCATTACTATGATTATTATTATTGTTATTTTATTGTTATTTTATTGCGCTCTTGTTTACTTATTGCACACTTTTATGCAGTGCTTCTTGTACACTACCAAATAACTTGGTTACGGGGTTGTTATTTTATTTTATTATTATTATTATTATTATTATTATTATTATTATTATTATTATTATTATTATTATTATTTTCTAATGCAAGTGCCCATAACAACCATGTGATTAACTTGGGCTCCGTGGAATCAACAGGGATGAGCAAAGTATGAAGTTGCTGCTACTCTGATTATCTTAGTTCTTCCGTATTGAGACGATATACAAATTTTGCCAAATCAGTTTATGACCCCATATATATATATATATATATAAATATATATTAGCATATATATAATGACGATATAAATATACAGTTATATGTCAGGAGAGATCAAGAGAGATAAAAAATTATTTATATTTTCTGATAGCTTCCACAATGAGATTTCTGTATTTTGGGGGAAATTAAGAGATTTTTCACTGGAATGCACATCAGTAGGACAAAACGTATTCTGATACAGTGTATCTTTTCCTGTGCAATAAATAGGTGTATTATATATAGGATAAATGTAGTTATTTTGTTAGTCATTCTACACTCATTCCCGAAAGGACGCAGAAACTGACCCCGCGATGTCCGTCGAAAGGTGCTTGGGTGTGTCGACGTGCTCTTGCCTCATCGACCGGTCTGTGTTTTGTGCAGAGGGCCACATTTGCCTTGTCGAAAAGCCAGTCTAGGTACCATCCTGCAAAGTCACAAGGACAGGAACAAAGAAACCACTTACCAATGTGCAAATATAGTAAACAGTATCAAATTAATGTTTTGATTTTACATTTAGAGTGCCTTATATTAAATGCCTGTTTTTATAAATTCCTTTACATTTTTATGTATTATATGTATATTTAATTTTACCTAAAGTATTCTTTTTTTTTTTTTTTTACATGTTATTTGAAATTATATATGCAAGTAAGTCTATTGTGGTATTCCTGTGTAGGCCTTTGTCTTTCCTTTGGCTGAGCAGATCAGTTTAAACGCCCCTGTAAAGTTCACAGAACCCAGCTGCAGAGACTTTCTAGAGCGCTGGACGGCTTTCAAAGAAACGTGTAGGTCTGTCAGCCTCAGTCCCAGTTATATTGAGATTAAATGTTTTTTGTTGTTGTGATTCAGCACCATCCTGAAGATCAGTTCACAGTTATGAGATAAATTAATAGCATTTCAGGCGAATACAATGCGATGGCGTTAGGTGTCGGGGTCAGTCACTATAATATGAGGTCAGGCGGAAACAGCTACGGAATTAACATTTGCGGCGCCGGTAATTGAAATACACTTTCCTGGCTGCTCAAACCACGGGCCAGAACAGTAAACTCATTTAGTGAATCGTATACTTAAGGATAACGGCGGTGAACTGTGGACGTGGATAGTTAAGTATCATTTTGCTAAGCCGGGAGAGCGGTTTGCTGGGGCGAGTTCGGCATTCGAAGGCCCGACAATCAGATGCACTCCAGCGCAAGTCGTGTCCGTCGCCGTAGCACTGAGCCTTCATTCCGAAATCCTTGCGCGTTTTATTTTGGTTTATTTAGGGGCTTTTTTGGATGTGCATTCCAGGTGCTTTCTTTCCCTTGTCATTTTCAGTAGCTAAACCATTTTCCGCCAACCGCCTGGTCGACCAGATTTTTTCGTTCGTTTGTTTCTTGTTTGTGTCCATCCCTCATCATACATGTAACGATTAACGATTGAGGTGCTGTCGCCTAGCATCGTCTCACTGTAGAAATCATTTCCGTTCATAGTCTGTTCCGTTCGAGAGGCGGGACTCTGCTCTCGCCGCACCCCCATTGTCATCTCTGCCTTTTCGATATGCATGAAAACGCATCGCAGACAGGCCCATACGACGACTCGCACTTTCTATATCTTTGTACTATGCACTGCCCTATTGATTCTAAACCCAATTATGTTACTTGAACCCATCTGTAAGGAGTTTTAAGAAAAAAGTCCCACTTGATGTGTCTGTAAATAACACGGAAAATAAATATTTAAAAAGACAAAAAAAGAATTTGTGGACGAGACAGCATCCATCCTAACGGCAAGATACTCCAGCACACGAAAGTCCTGTCATAACGTCTTTGCACATGGCTTTACCGTTCATGCTTGGAGTGCCATCACAAAATAAACTTTGTGTCCTCTGCTCTTTAACTCATCTGGATGCATAGGCCGGAACTTAACGAAACTGTACAAAAAAAAAAACAATAAAAAAGCAACAAAAAAAGATGGCTTGTTAAAAGAATCAATTACCTCTTATTAGTATTTTATGTAAATGTCTTTTTCAGAATGAAAGGAGTGCTTTTTATTTTCTTACTTAGGTTACATTGATGGTGAAAGAAGTCTGTATGAAAATTCAGTTCTTTGCTGACACAAGTTCCATTTGTTATAAATGAATTCTAATAAAAAAAAGATCTCAGTGTTATGCTGTATAGTTTCACTTATTTTTCCTTTGGGTATTGATCTTGAAAGACCAACGTGGCTGAAGTCAAATAGAAAATCTGTAGCCAAAAGAAAATTAGTGTTTTATTGAGTCGTATTTTTCCTGTGTGATGCCATGGGTGCATAAGTCCAATATTATCTGTGTATCTTTGTCTCATTTCTATATAGATCGTGTGCATTCTCATTTATTTTAGGCGGGAATTTGTGTGGGAAATGGAACACTCTAAATAGCAATGCTACTTATGCTACTCATATCGGTCTGGAATTTAGAAGCTATAGCAAGTCCTTTCCTCTCCGTTTGTGAACAGGAAAGTGAGACACTGGTCTATATTCCTTATTACTTTGGCACTCTCAACATTTTGCCTCATTTCCCATAATTCACTTGGGAGGCCAAAGTTAACAGTGACATAGTCAATGTGACCTGTCACCATTCAAAATGCTTGCTTTTCAGGCATTGTACTTCACCGCAGTGCACATTTGTTATGTGGCTCAGCAGTAGGGATGCTGCTAGAGATTTTGGGCTCCATGAAACCGTGTCATTTTGGGCCCTCACCCCACACGAATCTATTTTTTTTATTTTTAGGTCCCCTGTCATTCTTTTCACCCCTTTAAGGTGCCCCTGCTTGGGTCCAAGCCGCAGTAGACCAGTCATGTCTCTGTTGGGCCCTTGAGCAAGGCCGCTAAACCAAAGGAAGGAGAGCATGATAGGATACGTGAAAAGAAACATTCAGAAGTATCTATATCCGTACTTGTGCAAGTGGAATACAGATCATCTTTTCAGACTTCCATCACCAATTTGCGTAGGATTAGAGAACACCGAAACATTTATCTATTTCCGAAAACGTGGGAGGGATAGAGAGATGGTGTCACAATGATCAACAGCACCAGCCATATTGGAAACGAGCGAAAATGCTAAAGCTAGCTGTGGTCTGTGATGGAAGCGCGGTCTTACACGACGCAAAGCTATAGACTTTAGTGTCAATAAAGCATTAATTTATTTGTGAACATGATTAAACATCGACCACAGCTACAAGGATGGCTGGTCTTTCCTCTCCGCTGGAAGCCTTCCCACGAGCCGTTCTCCGATGCGTATTAAAAGTGATCTGTCATAATTATGGTCTCTCTAGCTCCTGCAGGGACCTAACCAATGTTTTAGGAAGCACAAGGGAGAAAGGAATCTGCCGATCCTACTTCTGTTTCTCAAGTGAAAGGTGGCACTTTTTAGCGACCATGTGTCATACATATATGTTAAAAATGTGTGAAAAGTGATCACGGTAGAGAATTGGTCAGAGCACAGAAACAGCACTCTCCGACCACATGCCAACAGCCAAAAGTCGTTACCAAGGAGATGTTGAATTTTCCCAAAGTCCCTACTAACTCTCACTCTGGTGAAATACAGTAGGTATGACAACAGGCGCTGACTCCAGAGAAGGTCTCCTGAGAAGGCAAATCAATGCAGATGGATCTGAATCGCTCAGTACGTCTGGCTGCATGACACTCACCGAGAGTGAGGCCATGGCTATGTAGCCCTCTGAATCAAGCTGCGACGACAGTCAGCAAATCTGTCCTCTTTACAGTACATCCATCTCATAAGTATGTTGTTTCTCTGCTGCTTGTGTACTGAATTGTTGAGTTTGATGAGAAAAAATTGGGAAGGTCAAAAAAATCTGTCGTGTGAAACATACATACAAGGTTATGAGTTCTGTTTCCTAAGTCTGTCTTTAAGTCGAATTTGTAGGTAAGTCGGAAAAATAATAACACAGTACATAACAGTAATAAAAATAATTATATAGTAGTAATAAAAGTAACTACATACTGTACTGTACTTTACTTTGAGTCACAAACCGCTGAAGTCACACAATGTTTTCCCGCGCCTTACTTACAGTAGCAGTGCATACTTTCATTATTACGAACCATTGTATCAAACCCAAATTTTTTAATATAAACAGGCGGTAAGACTTTACTTAAAGTCTGTATGTGTAACGCATTATAGATACCTTCATAATGCATTATAATGCATTCATAAAGTATTATAAACATGGCTATAACTATT
>JAODLC010000054.1:3043081-3069352 GCA_026781145.1 Hippopotamyrus pictus | reverse complement strand
ATATAAAGTGTGTGTGTGTGTGTGTGTGTTTGATCAGTTATCCATTAATCATGATACAGGTTTTCTGAATTGCTGAATCGCTAAACATTTTGGTAATATTTTTGGTGGACAACGTTTTTTACTTTTTTTTACTATGGTCTTTTGGTTTCCAATTTTGCAGCTCAAGATGCAAATGACCACATGCACAGTAAACATGTTTCTCTACATGCCAGTGTTTTCAGTATCTGCTGCAGTGTGTAATAACTGCTCAGGAGTGTATATGAACTGACTGGCTTGATGCGTGATCTGAAAGCAGTGCTTGGTTTTGATAAAGATAAAATAGTTCTGAGAAGATTTGCAAGAAGAGTCAAAGGATTTGCAAATGTTGTTTAAAAGTTGGGTTTTGTGTTTACTGTTTTGAGAAAAGGATGGAAGGTTTCAGGAAATGTACCTTAG
Organism: Hippopotamyrus pictus; assembly: GCA_026781145.1. Lineage (NCBI taxonomy): Eukaryota > Metazoa > Chordata > Actinopteri > Osteoglossiformes > Mormyridae > Hippopotamyrus > Hippopotamyrus pictus. The sequence goes on along the minus strand of JAODLC010000054.1, from coordinate 3,068,917 downwards.
CAATGCAAAATAACTAATAAATTATCCATCCATCCATCCATCCAGTTTCAGGTACTTTAATTTGTTTCCTGCTGGTGGGGATGGGGACCCTCTGTTAGATGTGGGTAGGGGGCAGAGGATGCTGTGGCATTTTGTGCAGCGTGCATCCTGGCTGGCTCTGGGCCTGTTTGCGTGTCGCTCCTGTCCTGTGAAGCAGAATGGCGCTGTGGTTTATTTTGCCAGCCGCGCGGGGAAATATGAAATGTCTGGTCCACAGGCAGGATTAGTTTAATTGAAGTGGCAGCCTGAGAAAATGGTGCATGCAGCTGGGTTAATGAGGAGGTACCGGAGAGATCCTCCATGTCCTCATTATGGGGACTCTGCTCCTAATGGCTGGCCTAGCAGGAGAGGCGCGAGAGTATTACTGCCCCACTCTGCTGAGATTCTTAATTACTCCACCCACGCATCTGCATATTTATTGAGGGGCTCGCGACTAGCGAGAGAGAGAATGTGAGAGAGAATGAGAGACAGCATGAGAGAGAGAGGAGAGACAACGAGAAAATGACAGAGAGAACAACAGAGAGAACGACAGAATGGAAGTGAGAACGAGAGAGACAGAATGAGAGAGAGAATGAGAAAGAAGAGAGAGAACAACAGAGATAATGAGAGGAAGAATGAAAGAGAGAACGAGAGAAAGAATGAGAAATAGGTGAAAGAGAATAAGAGCGAGAACAAGAGAAGAGAGAGATACAGACAGAAAATGAAAGAGCACAAGAGAGAGCAAATGAGAGAACGAGAGAGTGTGTGTGTGTGTGTGAGAGAGAGAGAGAGAGAGATGCTGAATGCAGCTGTCTGACTATCCCTCTTGCTGACTGTGCTCATGCTACCCTTGCATGATTCTCCGTTTTACGTGCTCACATTAAATCACATGCTTTGTACATGTATGGCAGACGCCATATTGACCTATCCCAAGACCAAAGCCATCCATGGTGTTCTGTCCAATGAAAGTTTGGATATCTTATTACCCATAATCCCCCAACGCTCCACGTCTAATCTTATCATTCATTTTTCATACCCACTTGTCCTATGCATGGTCATGAGCAGGGGTGTCGCTAGAGATTTTGGGCCCCATCAAAGCATCTCAAATTGGACCCCTAACCCATATCAAACCAATAATGCTCCAATTTTTTTTGGGTCCCTGCCACTGAGGGTCCCTTGGAATTATCCTAACCACCCCCTCCCTCCTCCCCCCGGCCACCAGTGCCCCTAATCACAGAGGCAACGGACACAAGGCATAGAATAACCCAGCAGGGGTCCTACCAACCTACCGCCATATTTACGAATCATTCATCACTCCCTATCCGGAATACATCTCATGAACTTAAAAACAGGCTGTCTGGCTGGAAAATGCCGTTTCAGCAGAAGGCACAGTCTTCCTGGCGAAAGCACCGTGACTGCACAGTCAGTGCATCAGCGCATCAACGCACCAGCGCATGCGGAAGGCGCAGCCTGTCCGTCTCCCCGCCAGGCTGCTGATGGTCACCGAAAATGACGGCATGGAAATGTATTTCATGGCTTTTAGTCACAAAGGCAATTATAGATGAGTTAATATTTTCTAATGTTCGCAGCCTTTCTGCTTCACGGGCTGCCGTTTCGGGAATGGCCGGGAACTTGTGAAGGCTCATTTCAATGTACTGTGAGAAATTACCCAATCCTCGCATCTCGGAAATATCTAACATGAATCCATACAGTAAAATATAAGTACTTAATGAGTACTCGGGAGTTCAGGTGCGAGATGAAGTTCAAGTTGTCAAATATCAAAGGTAATACATAACAATGCATAGCAAATGAGTGGGGAAGATAAACAGCGTGTGTGAATGACCAGCAGTGTCTCTCTCTGGCTCTTATTCCCTGCAGTGAGCAGCTGGTGAGTAGCTCTGTGGTTTGAGGGTCGATACTGTTTCTCAACATCTCTCACCGGAGAGGAGGGAGAGTAGAGTCTGTGTGTGAATATGTAAAATGCCAGTCAAGAGTCTGGACGCAACTCCTGAGAATTGTTTTTCAACAAGATAAGGAGCCTAAGCTAACCTCGAGGTTATGTGGTATGATCTCGTGAAGAGGGAAAGGGATGGAGTGCTGTGACAGATGACCTGGTCCCCTCAACCCCCCCGACCTAAACCCTACAGAGCTGAGTTGGAATGCGTTGGATTGAAGAGTAAGAGCGAGGTAGCCAACTGGTGCCCAGAACTTGTGGAAACCCCTTCAGGAGAAGCATTCCAGGTGGCGACATCTGGAAGCTGGCTGAAAGAATGCCAAGAGTCTGCAACGCTGTCATTGGAGAAACACGGATATGCTGAACACTTCTCTTGGTCGTTGCAATATCTGATACAGTACATACAGGTATATTATTTTATTTCTTGAGGCCATATACTATAAGGTGAATAACATAATTGAAATAGAAATATAGTATATTAAAAGTTGATGTGTTCAAACTTTCTACTGGTACTGTATGTGACATGAACAAATGTGAGCAAGTGTGTAATGGTTATTACATTATCATTATTATTTATAGCATGTCTTGAATGAAACTTAATCATCCGTCTTTCATAACCATTATCTGATAGAGTGTCACGGTGAGCTCAGAGACTATCCAAGGATGCAGATTTGAGGCAGAGCACAGCATGGACTGAATGTAGATATAATCAGATAAAAATATTAAAGTATATATTAACTTATTTGTAATGTATCTATTTTAGATCAGAACTCTACAGGAGCATACAGTGTATATACCAGTACTACGAAATAAAATATATTGTTTTTAATTAGCATTAGTATAGCCTAGGCATTTGAAACAAGAAATGAACTGTGATGGTCGATGTCTCAAATTGGACAGTTTTCAGTGCTGGTGTCATTATGGGATGGTTATGCACCTTCAGCTGTGATTTAATACAGTTTTTAAAAACCTGGATGAGTTACAGAAATCGCTGCCGTATCTTTCAGCCCACGCTGTGCCAGCAAAGATACTAATCTGGCCAAATGAGTTTAGTGGAAGGTGTTAAAATGTTTGGGACAAAAAGCATTTCCTGTGCAAATTGGGGAAACTGACCAGCTGTAATGTGCTGCTACAATACCTATATGTGTCCCTACTCAGCTATAAATAATGGTCATCTTCCGGAAGCCGGCTCACGTGACCTAATCCCATGAAAAATGAATTAGAACGATACTCATTCGGTATCTCTAATGAGTAAATATAATCCTCATATATTTTATATGTTCCTTTGAAAGGAGACGATAAGCTAATGAAAGCCATTATACGCAGTCAGCACCGAGCGGAATAAAATGTAAACGAAGGCACATAAATTATGTCGACGCAGGGAGCAGCGGGGTCTTATCTCACCCCCCGAATTGCCTGCCTGTGAGCTTTCTGACCACATGTTTACTCTGAGGCACTCGCATGGGCCTCCTCCATTTTACAGACATTTTTAAGGGGGGGCCTCTTATGCTTTTCTGGTCCCCCCCCCCCCTTTCCTGTAGTGTTTTATATAGCTTTAAGTGCATGTAAACTTTCTGCAAGGTTTTAAGGCCCAAAGTACACGCCAAAGGGAGTAACTCCTACCACAGAAACCATCCATCTATTTTCTGTATCCGTTTAGCCTATTCAGGATCGCAGGGGGTCCAGAGCCTATTCTGGATGGTATGGCTGCAAGACAGGGAACATCTTAGGGAGAACATGCAAACATGGTGGGGACTCAAACCCTGGTGCCAGAGGTGTGAGCTAACCACTGTGCCAACATGCCTCGCTGCATGAAACGCCTCATTGCAATTCCATCCCTTACTTCCATGACATGGTGAGGTCACCTCGTAACACAATTCTTATTGGCTACCTCCGAGGATCTGCCTGCATACTGTGAAACAGGGTTGGAACTAGTAGAGCAAGCTGACCAATCAGAGCACATTGGGGTCATTGGGGGTGGGGCTTAAAGCTCTAATAGAGCATTTCAGACAGAGGTACAGTATGAGAAAAATGTGTTTTTGGAAAACTGAAGCATGTGAATCTATTGTAGTCAACGCCAAAAATAAAAGTATGAACAGTGAAAATGAGTATAAAGGTCCCCTTTAAAAGAAAAAAAGTTTTTCGGGGGTGCCATGGTCACTGTTCCTCCCCAGCGCTGCCACTGTCTCAATCCAGCCCTTGTTTTTGCTCCCTCCCAACTCCCTTTGCGCCGGTACCGGGGATTCGGAGGTCTTGATTGGCTGGGAGGTGGGATGAAGCAAAAACGTGGACTGTCTGGCGGGGGTGCCAGAGGACTGGACTGAAAAACTGCTGTAGAGGGACGTCCTGCTCACCAAGACATGAGAATAGGTGGCTGATAAGGGAATCACTCTTAACTCGTGTTTTATTTGTCCCTATGATGCGTGCTGTCCTTCACGTTGAAGCGTCCCTTCTCTGCGTGCATAGCCAGCATGACGCAGAGCTTCTCAGCAGAGACCCCAGATCGCGACAGAACAAGAGCTTTTTAAAAGGAAGAAGAACTATAAAGGAACCCATGACGAATCAGATTTCCCCGTCTCTCCGTGCTCAGAATGCCTGCACCGTACGGCCGACTCCAGTCAGGATGGGGAATGATTTGTTTTCATTTTGAGTGAGGCTGAGAGATTGATGCCTTGTGTCTGTTTAACAGCCATAAAGTGATAGACAGAGGCTGGGCGAAAGACATTTACTGCAGGCTACAAGTGCAGGGATCGCCCCGTATCGATCTGCCGCAGCCGCCGTGCAGCACGCGTGATTTAGCGCATTATGTTCCTGCCTTTATCTCCCTGTGATTCATTCTCGGCCTTGACTAGTCATTACAGTATATTTCAAGAGCAGCAGAAATTGTAATCATTAAAAAGGGAAACATAACATATATCAGCAGTGATTCTGTACAATACTTCAGAGTGCATAACAAATCTTTGTGCGTGTGCGTGTCTGAATTTTTGTTTATATGACTTTGTGGGGAATATAATGTCCCCACTATGTGTTAAAACATTGTTATTTTGACCTTGTGTGGGAACCATTTTTCATGTTACTTATGCTTATGGTTAGGGCTGGTTAGGGGTGGGTTAAGGTTGTCATAGTTAGCATTAGCATTTTTTCCATATACAGTAAATGAATGAGCGGTCCCCAAAAAGATATGATTACACGACTTTATGTCTGTCTCTGCCTGTCTGTCTCTCTGTCCGTGTGTGTGTGAAGGCTACAGGTTTGAAGCCCAACACCAGCTCAGTGTCAGGGTGTTTACAAATCCCTGCTGTGTTCAGATGAGTTTTTTTTTCTGAGTATTGCCAAAACATCCGAATACTACTGATGATATATATTGGTCTGTCTCTTTTTTACAGCTCAAAATAAACACAGGTCAACTGACTGAATGCCCTAATCAAGGTCATAATTATAATATATATTAATATTATTATTAATAATAATATATATTAATATTATTATTAATAATGATAATATTCTGTAATTATAATATTCAGAAGTGCTCACAATGCCCCCCCCCCCCCATATATTTTTAATTACGGCCTTGGTACCCCCCAGTGTTGACTCCATGGCTACACCCTTGGCCCTAATCCCGTGATTTAACCTGCCAGCCCCTCTCCTCCCTTCCAAAGCCTTTCCTTTCGTTTCAGCTTGTTGTAGAGATGATGTCATTCATGTGAGATACAGGGTTAGGGTAATTCAGGTAAGGTTGCGCCTCATAGGTCAAGTGGGGCTTCTCCTCAGGTTCGCTGCCTTGGACACTCATTTCAATTCCTTTAACATCAAGGCTAACTTCCCTAAATATTCCCCGCATGCGGGTGTGAACTAAAATGTTATCAGAAAACACGTAATCTTTTCATTTTTTCAATCTCTGTTATTTGAACCGCAAGGTAGCTGTAAAACGTAGTATACCGTGCATGTGTTATTTTGATTTGCAGTAAAAACTTTATTTTATAGAGTACCCCGCGCATGTCGCCATCTTGGGCCCTCGTAAATGTATGGAAATGCGCCAGGCCTGAACTGGGCTGCCTAGCGGCAGGTCAGTGGGAATCGCAGCCGCGCGAAGCTGCTGACATTGACAAAACAGTCTCATTGCCGGGCTCTTAGCCGGATGTGGGAAATTAAGAGCGTACACAGTTTTAATGGCTGCAGTTATTGGATCATCAGTCACACAATCTGTCCGCCGGGGAGGCTGCGCTCCAGCATAACGGGGAGGAGGACCAGAGGGAGGCGCTGGGGAGGAGGAGGAGAGGGGAGGAGCAGGCAAGGAGAACGGGAGATACTGAAAAGTAAAAGAGAGCAGGACTCAACATGCAGGTGAAAAGAGAAACGTGTCTCTGGTGTAAATGAATCCGAATCCGTCGCCTTTATAGGGTCAAATGCAGATACACCCGCCCACGCATGGTCTCTCTTCTCTTCTCTTCTCTTCTCTTCTCTTCTCTTCTCTTCTCTTCTCTTCTCTTCTCTTCTCTTCTTCTCTTCTCAGGTAGAAGTGCATCCCACCTCACGTTGAACGACATTGAGGGTCCACAGCAGCCTGGTCCTCATGGGATGACAAACTCCAGGCCCCTAAGCTCAAGCTGGACAAGCTAATGAAAACTGATGGGTTTTATTTCAGGGAAGGGGAACCCTGATCCATGGAGGGCCGGAGCCGGTGCAGGTTTTCGGGATGACCTCTCAATCAGCCAATAATAAAGCAGCGCTTTTTCAACTCCAGTCCTGGGCACCCACTGTGATTGGCTGATTGAGAGGCCGTCCCAAAAACCCGCACCGGCCCTCCATGGATCAGGTTCCCCACCTCTGGTTTATTGGGTGAAAAGGGTCACACTTATAGTATTTATTTTTGTTTTACATTCTTCTCATTTAATAAATGGATTCACTAATAAACAATCCATCCATCTTCCAAGGGCTTATGCAGTACAGGATTGCCGAGGGGCCTGGAGTCGATCCTGGGCAGCAGAGGGCATAAGGCGGGGGTATGGGTTAGGCGGGGGTATGGGTTAGGCGGGGGTATGCCCTGGATGGGGCACCAGTCCATCGCATAAACACACACACACTCACATGCTGTGAGCAGTTTAGTGATGCCAATTAGCCTAAATGCATGTCAGGAGGAAACCTGAGTACCCTGAGGAAATTATACAACAAAGAAGGTATACAAACTGCACACACCAATCATTATGGATGTTTTAGCAGATTCAGAATGTCATTCATTTTAAAAGTATAATTAATTGATATATATCGATAAATCAAATTATGCTAATATTTAATATATTGCTCACACCTAAGTTTGACTCAGTCAATAGCATAAAATATTTAAAATTCAAACCAAGATACTGATGCAAATTAGTGCCCTCCATTTCAAGCCTTTGAAACATTTCAAATTTAGCTTTAAATTATAATGTAAATAAGTAGCTAAAGTTGTTGTAATAACAGTGCACTTGGAAGGTAATGTATATAAAACACTATTGTTTTCTGATTTTTAAAAGCAGTAACAATTAAAATGGTAACAAGACAGGATTAACAGTGTGGTCATTTGATTGGCTTATCTGTAATTATACACAACAGTTTATTGTAGAGCATAATTGCACCCATTTATTGAACCTGTACATGTGACATTGTGAGGGTAATTATTAGAGGAGAAGGCTAAATTGGTTGTAAAACTATTATTTAGCCTCATTTAACTTGGGATTTCAATGCTACAAAAATCTCTGAATCCATAATACCATTATGCAGAAATTAGGAAAGTAAAGTGTGCAAGACAGAACAGAGTAAACACAGTAAACTGTGATGATGAATACCACACTGGACTTTTATGGAATTTTACAAACTAATTCCAGTTTACCATCTATTGGAATTGCCTGAGATTTTATAATAAAGACCTCCATGTAAACAAATCAATATATGAAAATATTAGACATATGCTTTTCATTTCAAGATCTGCAACAGCTTATCAGTTTTGAAAAATATATACAGGAAGAACGTGTCTTCTGTTTGTAATGCTTATGCTAATATATTCTGCATGTATCAGGCTGACGATGACTTTTTAATGAAGACATTTGCAAACCCCAGTTGCCTGTAAGCTGTTGTAAGGAAGTTGTCCAGTTATATTTTGACATATTTAACTTTCAGTGTGAAGGCGGCATCTGAGAAAGAAGAGTAGAATCCAGTTGACTTAAGTCTTCCATCAAGGCATCTGTGCTGTCAGGCTGATTTAGGTGCACCTAACTGTACGGGCCAGGGAGTTAGCCTTCAGCCTAACTCACTCTGATGCGAGCTGCTGGCCCCATATGGCAGTGTTTCCCAACCCCGTCCTTAGGGACCCACAGACAGTCCATGTTTCTGCTCCCTCCCAGCTCCACAAAAATGCAGACTGTCTGGCAGGGTGCTGGGAAGGAGCAAAAATGTGGACTGTCTGGCAGGGAGCTGGGAGGGAGCAAAATGCAGACTGTCTGACAGGGAGCTGGGAGGGATCAAAAATGTAGACTGTCTGACAGGGAGCTGGGAGGGATCAAAAATGCAGACTGTCTGACAGGGAGCTGGGAGGGATCAAAAATGTAGACTGTCTGGCAGGGAGCTGGGAGGGAGCAAAAATGTAGACTGTCTGACGGGGAGCTGGGAGGGAGCAAAATGCAGACTGTCTGACAGGGATCTGGGAGCAAAAACCTGGGCTGTCTGTGGGTTTCTGCAGACCAAGTTGGCAAACACTGCCATATGATAAGATCATGTCAAACATCAAGAGGAAAATCTACTAAAGTCTGTGCAATGAAAAGGATTGCAGATGAAATCCCCTTTTGTCTATAATACAAAATAACACAAAACAAGCTAACACACATGAGTTTCCCCAATCTGCTTCTCTCAAGTTAAAGATCAGTGCCTTTATCGATGAATAAATGCACTCGTTAACGATCAAAACCCATGTGAGAAATTTCAGAAGGTGGAGCCTTTGGTGGCCACCTGTGTCACCTAATGGGTTGACTGGTAATGCATGTACTGGAGGGATTATAGCAGCATATATAAAAGCCTGACACATTGTAAAGTCAGACGTTAAATTTAACGATAATAAATACAGTGCAGGAACATTCAAACCTACCATGTTGCTATAAACCTCCATGCAAGCATCCGTGATATGGAGCATATTCCTGGTATCTGAGAGCAGGGGGGGTTCTTTTCAAGAAAGGGGGCTGGAGGAAGGGGGGGGTTCTCAGCAATTCAAAATAAACTGATGAAAAAAATATTTTGATTTGATGTTGTAATTGCACATGCTGTGTGGATAAATAGTACTTGAATAAAAAAAAAATATATATATGACATGCAAATGAAACTAAAAAGGTACAGTAAGATGTTTACTTCATGGGGCTCAAATACTTAGTAGCAATTCAGTTACTACAAATCATGAAGAAATATAGCAGCTACTTGAGATAAGAGGCGTGATTCATTACCAATGAACAATCATGATCAGTATTTGTTATTCATTACTTATTCCTTCAGTAGTTCCTTCAGTAGTTCACCAAGGTTTACAGGATTAACAGACACAGAAACAAATATAGTGACTGCTTGGGATAAAACATGAGTCATGATTCATTAATGATGAATTAACATGAGATCATTATATAACTAAGACTTAGTTAATACATCAGTAGTAGTATAATACTATATTATTTGTGACCTGTCAAGTGTTACCGTGTTATTCAAGGAGGACACCAAGACCCTCCAGCAACATGACGGGTGCTGGTTGCTTTGATGGGAAGCAGTTTGAAATGTATTGTCACACTTATGTTATTATGTTTGTAAGATTTGGTGTTCCCCAGCTACCCTCCCCAAATGTATGTAATGTATTAATGTATTGTATTAAATCCAGATGCCTTTACTTAAGCAGAGTCTAACTAGTAAGTTAAGTTTTGGCAGCAGAATGGTAAGAAAAATAGGTCAAAATACAAAAACGTGACAGAAATCAAGCCACCATATAGGAATATCTCATCCACTCGTTACATTAATGTGTTGTCAGAGGTACTAATAAAAATTAACATTAAAGCTGAGCTAAAACATCGTCTGACTCCGTCTATATTTAAACTCTGGACTGGAGGCAGGAGACTGCATTCCAATCAATATAAAGAATGAAATGCTACGATGTGTCTGCATGATAAAATATCTTGCTTGTAGTATACATACACTAGCAGAATGAGCTCTATTCTGTAGTAATAATAATATCATTGAACTATGGATGCAACCTTTACAAACGTAAATTTAAATCCAACAAACAACCATAAATTCTCTGTTATGCCGCACTATTTGCATAAGACCTTGTGCGAATGCCGTGTAGATTCTTCCGTTGCTGTCGGGCTGCTAGTGGCTGCGTCACGAGAGATAAATGACTGCTGTGGAAAGAGTTGGAACGAATGGGGAGTTTTCAGTTCATTTAGCACAATGTCCTCTGAGTGGCCAGGGAGCTCCGCCCACCATACAGCATGGCAGAGTATTGTTTAAGCGCTAATCATTTCTTGCAAAACAATTCCATAACACCAATCATTCGCAATATTTTTTTTTTTTTGTCATTCTGCGTCATACTCTTTGGTGACCCAGTGGACAAACCGAATGTAAAACAATCTCTCATAAAGTAGTATTCCTTTATGCATTCATGTGTTTCTTCATTAACACGTGGCACCTGTTTGCTAAATGATGTCCAAGGCATAGCGTAAAAACACAAGGTCCTTCCTCGTTTGGTGGGAAATTGAGCCTATAAGCATGTATGCTGTATGTGTTTATATAGCTTAGGACAAACTAGCCCCGTGTCCCTGGGTTGTGTTGGTACAGTATAATATCTAAAAAAAAAAACATATCAGTATGTTATATATCATTGCCTAATGCCACATTGTTACCGTGGAAACTTCTCAATATACTAAAGGTACAGAGTTCATGTGGGCAGCTTTGGATTCTATTAATCTTATTTGTAACACATCTTGTCCGGAGAGGTCCTGTAGGAGGTACAGCCTTGACTACGTGTACTGTTTCAGCAACAATATTAGAAATGCTAGCACACCATAGTAATTCAAGGCTAATGCTATAAGATCCACTTCAAACACCACTATGCAACACTGCACGCTATATAATGCACTTTCAGCTACCTCTACACTAGTGCCCAAAATTGTGGATTCTGGTTTTTAGCTGCAGAACTTTATTGCAGTTGCTCCAGTTACTTATTTAATCATCCAGTGAATGATATTTGTAAACATTCTTTGATCGTTTATAAACAATACCGCCAATATCGTGTAGCAATTTTTAAAGTATAATGCCAAAAATTCAAGGTGACCACTTAGTGTATTTTTATTTCATTGACACAGTTACTCAAATAGGTACACTGTATGTCTTACTGTGTTTACTGCATCCACACTTGCAGGTGTAAGTAACATTTTAATGCAACATTTTTTGCTTGATTTTAATGCAACATATTTTTTTGTGTCATGCAATGAGTGTCTTGTTTCCAGTTGTTGGAATCCACTCTCAGAAGACCGGGTTTCACAACAAATAACGAATTTGATGTTTAGACTCCAGAAAAAAGGTTGTAGTATTTTTCAGTGACTGACTAATTAAATACTGGATGTTGGGCAAGGTCTACCGTTGACAAAATGCTAGGATATTAGAAATGTTTTACATTAGCAGGGTTTAATGAAGATAACGAACTTCCATTTTTATAGTCTTTTCTATAAAATAAACAATAAATTAGTATATAAAACATGTGGCCAATTTCCAGCAGAATAAAATGAAAAATTCTGCTTAGCAGGAAATTAACTGGCCCTTTAGCTAAGTAACCCCGTTAACAGTTAAATACCAAGCTTAATAAAACACACGTGTATGTCCAGCCATAAACACACACGATAATTAAACTCAAAACTCTTTAACGTTTAATCGGTATGTGGTGTCTCATGTGATATACCACTGTGTCAGTTTAGCCTCGCTGTATCTGTGATGAATGGTGTAGCCGGAACACATTAACGCCCCTAAAATGTACTCCCTGAAGCCCACTGACAGCCACAAGAACGCCAATGTGCAGGAAGACTGGTCTAAAAATCTGTACCCTAATTCCACTGTCAAGGTCGACCTTACTAGGCAACAGATGCTCCGAACTTGTAAGATATTTTGAAAATGAAGGAGGTAATGAATACTACGTTGATTTTCGTATAGCTGACTAAAAAGAGTAGATAGTTTGGCACTCTGCATTCCTATAGTGTTTCCCCTCTCCATTTCTCTTTTTCTGTCCCCAAAGAATTCTCTTTAAAAAAAAAAAAAAAAAAAAAAATCACCTTGGAATGTCATTCATTTCCCCTAGGAGAACCTGTCAAAAGTGTCAAATGGAAGACCTTCCTGGCACGGATTTTCGAAGTGATTCACAAAAGTTACCAAAAGTCTCCTGACGTGATCTCTGGTTTTATCCCACCAGCAATATCTAATGAACTGGAAGACGCCATTTAGAGGATTGTGAAATAACCTTACTGTTCCAATTTGGCTAATTTAACCCTTTCATAATGAGTTAACATGGTCAGACGCTTTGGAATCCATTGTCCAGTTAGAGATGGCAAGCAGGTCTGAATGGTTTTGACCTAGTTATTTTGTATTAGATGTTGCTAAGAAACGTGTGCTAGCAGTTCTTAAATGTATGTCCAAATTAAATCAGTCACTAACACACATCATTTAAACTATTTGAACTGTTATGGCTGGATGGACAGACTAAACAACACTAAGTCAAAACACTGACTATTTAAAGATAGACAATAGACATTCACTTAATGACTGTTACATCTCCTACAGTATAACTCCAGTATGCATATTCATTCAGAATTTTCTCGCATGTGTAGCTTATTTGAATTCACAAGTAGCCTAATTTTCAATTACCCGTATTCTTCTGTAAGTACAGGAAAGGCAAGTAAAAACTGCTATTTTTATTGCCAATTTACTATAATTTATTATTTTTGTTACAATTGTTGAAATAATGTAAGCCAAAACTGCACTGATACCTTAAAGGTCATCTTTTCAGAATCATGGGGAACCATCTTCTGTTATTCCATTCAGTCCTCAGAGAAGCATTAACAGTGCCACTTATATATCCCTTTAATTAGGCCCAATTTCGTCGTAAGGTTATTAATGGTTCATGTACAAAGGGAATGAAGAGATTATTAGAAAATTTCATCGGAAGCCCGATTGCTCTGTCTTTTTTCCGTATTATTTTCAAAATGAATAATAATTATTACTTTATTGAACTCTATGGTTGTCGAAAGCTGGCGCGCAGACATACCGTTTGATTCTTATCGTTAGCCAAATAAAGGGACGCATTAAAAAGGAAACTCCTCCAAGAAGAGTGCATTAAAAGGTCAGAAGTAATTCCATTCAGTAGAGTTTAAAGTCTGCAGTCTCCCTTCCGCGGCAGTGGGCTTACGTTTCAGAAACCATCCAGGCGTGAGGAAACATTTCAGGGTGAAACAAGGTCCAAATGTTCAGTTAAATGTCAAAAGATTTCAGTGTTTTTTTCCCATCTTCTCTAATTAGGCAAGGCAAAAAATTCCAAGCCCGTTGTCAGACCTTCTACGTCCATAACATCATTTCTGCTGTAGGGCCGATTATGTGCTGCTTTTATGCTTTAAATCAAAGCATAATATTTTAAGCACATAATCTTTTCCTAAATTATTAATATAGGAAGAGGGAAATGTGAGGGAAATCAGAAGGCCAGCAGTTCCTAGTAATTTTGTTAATTATATATATATTGATCGTATATTAAAACGTTACTGGATTTAAAAAGGTTATCTTAAGTCTAACCAGTATGATCTTTGAAGAAAACCTTTCATTTTTACTTTAGCAGCAAAATCGGTCAGATTAGATTAGAAAAACCAGGCATGCCGTACCAGCAAAACGGTTATAAAGACCTTGAAGTTTTGCTATAGTTAATTCATTATCTACGTGTGTATTGCATGAAAACAATGACATGGGTCAAAATATATAAGGAGTAAAATCCAGTGAAGTATAAAGCCTAACTTCATCCTCTAAACATCCGGAAATCCCAAATAAACAGTAGCCTAGTTATCAAATAAGCCTACATTACCATGAATCAAATAAAATTAATATAAAGTGACTTCGTAATACTGTAAACTATATACGTGAACTGTCAATTTAAAAACTACGTTCTTTAAAAAAAAAAAAAAAAAAAAAACCTGTACCATATGTTGGCTGTAGCATCGCTGAGGAAATATTTACAAACACAAAACTCTAGCTGGCCGATAACAAGCAAAGCAGAGGTAGGTGTGAGGCAAGAAGGACGGTTACGGTACATAGACTGGGGGATCGTGACTGACATATAATGTGAGCTGCTGGATATGCGCGCAGAATCCTGCAGCTGGGATCGCCCAACAGAGACTGTGCTGTGGTTTATTTTTGTTTATCGTTTTTGATCGCATCCCATAGAAATCTCCCAAATGCAAAGCAGAGATGAGAAGAATAGAATCAGAGGTTACAGCCTGATAAGAAATTACGCAATTCTTAAAACCTGAGTTTGCTTTCAACCCCATCTTTCTCTTGCCGTCGTATGAAGAATTCTGAATAACTGCATGTCATTCGCAATCTGCAAATAATTCATCCATTAAATTTAAATTTATTTTCTACACAAGTAGCAGTAAATAATTTTATTACTAAAACAATTATAACTTGCTATTGAAAATCATTCTGAAGTTAAATTCATCTATACACCTGCATGCATTTTCATTAATGGGGGAGTGAAGGGTTTAAAAATGACTTTGTGGTTGCTTTTAAGTATTAGTCTTCATTAAGAATAATATATTTGTAATATACATATTTTGGACGTAAAAATGCATAGTCAGTGGCCAGTTCATTAAGTAGACCTGCACAGTAAAACTGAATACTATAATACAACACACTGACAGACACAGACATAAAACACGGGAAAGTCTCTAAATTATTCAACACTTAAACATTTCTGCCCTCGATCTGCCATCTCTGTATGTTTCTCTCTGTTCATCTTCCATGTATTGAGATAAGAATAAACACTTAGTACAGACATGACGCTCCCCAGGAAAAAAATGTCATCGATTTTCATCAGCTAATGGTCCCAGTGGTGCCGTCAGCCGACCTAAACGTGTAACATGCCTTCCCTCTTCCTCAGACAGCAGCGTGTGCTGCATATTCTAGAGTTTCAGGGTTCAGTTGAGCTGCCTTCAACCATCTGCTGATGGCATGAGGTAGCATCTAGTGAGGTAGCGTATTGTGTATCCGTGCGTCGGCTAGAAGGAACACTGTGAAAACACGAAACTGAACTTCTGTACGATACACCCTGCACGTCATGGTTAAGAAGTTATAAATGGTGAGTCTCTTCTGGGAACCATCCTGTTCTCGCGAAGTCTGGAATCTTATCACAGCCGCATGCTGTAAAACACAGAGATCAATCTGCTGCCCTGAAAGCAGGTTGTTTGCTTTGGCACTTTAGCATCGCTAGCGCGACTCGCAAATTACGTTCGTTATTTGAAATGTGCGGCATTTCTTGAAGTCTCCCGGCAGTTCTGATGCCGCGTGCAACATTCCTGCAGCAACAAGCCGATATTCTGCGATGAGTAAAATGTATAGTTAAAAACAATACTTGCTTTATAGCCTGTATAGGTATAGTAATAATTATATTCACTTGTCGCAGACTTCTCACACGTCACGTATCATTTAGTTTATTGAGCACCAGCTAAGCTAAGCATTCAGGACCATCTGTGCGATACAAGAAATAGTGTTGAGACTAATAACTATGTGGCATAGTCACCATATAACCATATAATCAGTGACCTCTATACGTGGGTCCTGAACCCACCAAGTTGCAGGCTAATCAAGTTCACACTTATGCTTGAATGTTCAGTTGGGGGTGGGGGGTGTCACACAGATGCCATCATGCAATATGGGCAATTTAGAGCTTTCAGTCATCCTACCTTTATTAATAAGCACATGGAAAAATGATTGATGCTGTTTATTTTAGGGAATGTTACACTGATAATTCTACAGAGTAAGCAGCTACACTTTACTTGACAGGGCACAAATAATGTAGTAGTACACTGTTACTTAATGTATTAATTAACCAGAAACTAAGTGTTACTTACTTACTAATCCCATGTTCGTTCATCATTAATCAATAAATCCTAATGGTTCATTTATTTCATGCAGCTACAGTATTCGTTTATTATTTGTTCTTGAGTAATAACTGAACTACTACTGTAAGTGACTTGCACTACCTCAACTAAATTGAACCTACCTCTGAGGCTTTGAGATCAATTATCTGCTTTCTTATATTTTCGAGGCATGTTACCTTCGGATTCATCCTTACGGTTTACGTCCTTACGGTTTAGGTCCATATGGTTTACGTCCTTACGGTTTAGGTCCATATGGTTTACGTCCTTACGGTTTAGGTCCATATGGTTTACGTCCTTTACTTGTTTATCTTGTACCCCTTTGCTTTTGGCTTTAGCCTCCTCTTATTTCATATCTTTTAGCTTTTAGTACTCAATTATATTAATTTTAGAGGGTTTATATCTGCCGACTAGAGGAGCTTGACTTTTACGCTGTCATTTTGCACAGCTGCCCACTGGAAGGCCCACCTCTGAGGCTTTGAAATAGTTGGGAAAGGCTTCACACCATGCCTGAGCATCGTAATGACAGCCATCTCTCAGTTGCTTGGCTTCTTTTAAGAACACAGAGCTTGACCAGTGATATTGTGCCATGAATTCAACAAGATGCTTGGGTTTCTAACATCACTGCTTAACGGCCTTGGATTTCATCCGTTATGGCTTGTTCCCAAATATACAGTACCTTAGCTTGTGCCATTTGTCTCTCATAAGATGCATATCTCCTATGAGAATAATTCTTAATCACTTCCCTCTGTTCCTTGCTGCAATGTTTATTCTATGTCTTTTTATGATTAGCTACCACTTCAGGTCCATAAAAAGGTGGTAGAAGCCGGACTTCGGGTCAGAGAGACAGGTAGGTGAGACAGGCCTCATCGATCAAGGGTCCGATTAAGAGAATCAGGGTCCAGCCTTCGCACAAATCCTCCTGTAGGCAGTCGGGTGGAATTCGAGGATCGATAAGACTGCCTGGGCCCCCGATCGTTGCACGGTGAGTGAAAAGGCCAAAGGGTCTCCCACTTTGTTCAGGCGGCAGGGATCAATGAAATTGGCAGCTTGTAAAGAGGGAGTTTTTTTTTTTGCGGATTCATGAATATTCACCTCTGGCTCTGAAAGAACTTGGAAAAACCAGATCATTGAAAAGATAACTGTCAGGACATGTTCCTGATGTAATGTCTGGATACTGTACATTAGCAGGTCTTAGAGTACTTCCCTGGGCTCTGTGGTAATGTTGCCTACATGCGTATCAATATGCTCATTGCTTAATATGAGGTGAGCATTCATTTACAGACAATATAATGGTACCTCCAGTGGGGCATACTAACGTATCACTAACAGGTCATCCATATGACATTCTATCCTTTGTCAACTGTTGGTCCTGCTGTTTGTCTCCTTCCTATGTGTATTCTCATGAGAAAAGGTTACAGTGGGAATCCAATACTATGACAGACATGAATGTATGATCTGGCTGGCAGTAGCACTGGAAGTTTGGCTGCTGAGGCTGCTTCAGCACCCTCTCTGTTCGTTGGAGGTAATGCAGGGTCAGAATACTGTAGGCCTGTGATGGTCAAATGAAGCTTCGTTGAACCATTTGCTGTATTTTCTTTAACCAGTAGATGGTGCTCTATTCAAAAAAGGATTCAATGTATGCCCCAAAGCAAACCAAGAGCGCCATCTAGTGGGGTGAAAAAAATACAGCAAATGGTTCATGAAGTTTCATTTGGCCATCACTAATGTAGGGCAGCTTGCCCATACCTGTAGTTTTACTCAAAGAAAAACATGTTCATTATCTCGCAATGGCACAGAGGCAATTTTATGAATACTTCTCCAAAAAGACTACTGTTAGCTGTTGAGCTACTGATGATATAAAAGAGCTTCAGTAAAGTCTATTGATTCGATTTCCAGCACCATGAGTTCAAACGTCAGCTGGATAAGTATGCCAGCTGCTATCCACATATATATATAAAATATACTTATTTGCCTTTAAATTTTCAATTTTGAATTGATTTGAATGGACAGTTTACCAAGGAACAAAACAGATCATATAGTTTAAAATTTAACAAAGTACTCTCATTTCTTTTTGTTGACATATTTTGTTCGGCCTTCAGAACCTTCGGGACTGCTTACAACAAGATTTCATGCTTGCGTGACCACAGTTCTCTAATATAGGCGCAAAGAAAAAAAATTACTACAATCCTACAAATAATTTCAAGAGCGAACTGAGGTGGCGAAGGCATTTTTTTCCATAATGTAAACCACATGGTAATTACCCACGCCATTATGTTCAATTCTGGGTCAATAGAAACACGAGCAGCAACTGGGCAAACACAATAGTAGCCTCCTAGGGATTCAAAGGTGAAAATGTGCGATAAGAGTGAAGCATGTAGCCAAAGGGGATGCCGACGCTAGCTTCACTGAAGTAAGTTATATTGTATTTTGTATTGGCAGGGAAACAGCGGCGAAGAAACGCAGGATGTCCTTTGGTGACAGGGCTCTGTGACATTTACACACACCTAGATTTGCAGCAAAGTAAATTGCATTACACCTTCCCAGAATGGAGCATAACCTACCTATTCCATGCATGGGGAGAAACAGCAAAGATTCTAAGGAATAGTCTAAAAAATAGGATAAAAAAAACATAGTACAAGTAAGTGTTATGAGCAAAGACTTGAAGTAAGGCTGTAATGCTTTTCACACTCTCGATGTGGCTACAGTACATGTGATGTGGCTACAGTGCAATTTTCACTGATCTCTTGTGCAGTGCTTTATACAGTGCTTTATGCAGTGCTTTATGTAGTGCTTTAGATGGCCCTTAGATCTCATTACATGTTGCCCTTCCAGCTATAATTTAAGATTAAGTATGTATTGGGAAATACATATTTTTATTGTGCCACCGACAGACGAAGCAGTTAAATTTAGGTGCAATAATTCCTATAATGATTAATCTTCTTATAAAGCTAAGTGCAGTTCAATAATAATTAAAAATAAGTAATACGGGTCACATAGAATATGAATCTGTTAAGATGATAATATGCAATTTCAGTGGAAAATATGCTTGCAGTTAAAAAAGTTTTATATAATTTACAAAATGTTTCAGAGGGATTTCATTACTTTCCTTTATTTCAACTTTGTGGCACTGATATTGTTGCTGTTGTTGTTTGTAATTGTAATTGTCTTGCCTGAACAATCTGCATGGATTAGTTACTCTTTCTACTCTATTCAATTGCTTGTTCACAGGTAAGTCAAAAACAGCACACATGACAAAAGACAGGAATAATTCTTTTCTGAATCCAAAAAAAAGCCAGCAATCCCTTAGGAGTCAGCTCCCATTTGTGACAAATGCCGTCAAGATCGATGACTCAAAGTGGCTCTGGCAGAATTTATTACCGTAAAAGTTCATAGCCTGGTACTTGTTATTAAAGATGCAAGTCTGCCTCATGTTGCTGCCTTGTGCCCTTTGTTGCCTGGGATGGGCAGCAGGGTTAGGGTTTGGGATTAGTCTGAGGCCTTGGGCTAGGTTTGGAGTTTGAGGTAGGGTTGGGAGTAGGATTAGGCCTAGGGTAAGGGTTGACTTTAGGCTAAGTGCTAGGGTTAGGTTTATGGTTATGGTTACAGTTGACTTTAGGCTAAGTGCTAGGGTTAGGGTTAGGTTTAGGTTTAAGGTTAGGTTTAGGGTTAGAGTGCCCTTAAGGATTAATGCTAGGGTTATGGTTGCTATTAGAGTTAGGGTTAGGATTAGGTTCACCTTTAGGGTTAAAGCTAGGGTTAGGCTTGTAGTTGTACTGTAATAACTCTTCCATCTATTCATATTCCAACTGCTTAACACTGACAGGTCCACCGGTGACACAGCCTTTTTTGGAACATTATTAATTAAACACGCAAATGTGATTTTTCCTATGATCACGCACAGGACCAATACGGTCCTTGGGGACCCACAGACAGTCCATGTTTTTGCTTCCTCCCAGGGAGCAAACGTATGGACTGTCTGGTGGGGAGCTTGGAGTGAGGAAAAACATGGACCGACTGTGGGTCCCTGAGGACCGGAGTGAGAAATATAAATAAATCACTTTCAGTTCTTGCAGTTGCAGGCTAACTGCTCCTTAGCCCTGCCTGCTTAGTTAGCTTTGGCTCTGGCCTGAGTTAGCATCAAAACCTTCAAAAAGACATTATAGTGTACAGCTGCACAAAATCAAATTCTGCAGGTCAGGCCAGATGCACCATTTTATGGGGAAAATGACATTATAAATCATGTATAAATGGAATTTTTCTCCTTTAATGGAGGCTTTGATTTTTATTGATGATCTAATATTTTCTAGACTCTTAAATAAAACTAAATATAGACATATAAGATGCAGGTTTTTGTCACTACTCAGCAGTATGCTGGTATTTCAGCTTCCCATTCAGATGACTCCAGACTACCCTAATTTGGCGGGAACATGCTCAAGGTTAGACCGTATCTGTGGCCATGGTATAGAAGTATAGACTCTTCTTAGTGTATGACCTTGTTGGTAAACACACACACACACACACATATCCATACATACTCATATATACACTACCAGTCAAACGTTTTTGCACACAATGGGATTTTCTTCATTTGCATGTTACTCAATTAACATTTACTAAAAATACACTAAATAGTCTTTGCTAACAAATAAATGTACAGTATGTTCACCATTTGAGTACCTTCATTAGCAAGAAAATGTCATATCATTGATTCATCAAAGTAACTTAAATTAACTAGTTATAACAGCAGAGAAAATTTGAAGCATTCTATACACAAGGGACATTAAATACTGCTCTGTTCCATGGGATGAAACAGTAAATGAGTGCATTTAAAGTTAAAGGACAGCCTAGACTATACCATCACCACACAACCAGTTAATAGGATGTCAGACATGCACTGTTGCATACTCTTTCCATGTTATAAAGGAAACTTGTTTTATTTGACTTATATTTTCATTTATAGATGTTCACTCAACTTTCTAATGCTTAACAAGAATAAAAAATCTGCAGTTTATGAAGTAAATGAGGAAATGGTGAAGACTGCAGTGGTCAAAAAACTTTTGACTGTGTATACAAACATATATATGTTCCAAATGAGCAACATTGTTGCTTGCAGGGTTAGGGGTTCAAATCCCACTTCCAGTCTGTTCCCACATAGTTTGCATGATCTCCGCTTTTCATGTGGGAGCACAAAGACATACGATCAGGCTGCCATCTCCAGCCAAACCCTGTCAAGTTGGAAGATGGATGGATGTTTTAATACACTGACAAACAATAAAAATGCATAAAATCGATCAAAAGGAATTCCTGAAAATCTCAGGGGGGAAAAAAGTCTGGAATTATTATCAGATTGGAAAGGTTTTTGAGGCCTGTTTTAAGGGTTCTGGGCTAAAACTGTAGCTATTATTTTCAATAATAACCCAAGTGCAAATCTTAAAATGATCCAGTGATCTTCTGACTCATCTTTCTGGCCTGACTTGTCTCTCTTGTCATCTCTCATGAGAATCCATTACTGTCTCATGGGAAAAAGTCTCCACATTGGAAAAAAATTGTGAACCATCATGGTATTGCAAAGCAGAAACCTCTATAACACATTAATTATCAATTTTATACTGTATGCAATCGCAGGAGTTCTGGAACTAGGTTCTACAAACAGATGAATCAAAATGACATATTTGTCAAATACTGTATAACATATTTTTACAAGCGTCCTTGTGTGTTGATTGGGCCAAGAGGTGGACACTAATCAGGACAGCTACGGTGGATAGAAAAGTTTAGGGTGTTTTTTTTTTCAATGGGTACAACTGTACAAAAAAAGCTTAATAAAAAAAAAATCACTGCTTTCTGTGGCAAGAGAACCTGTTCTCCTCGTTCTACTTGTCTCATTGAGAAATGGACCTAACCGGCTCTTTCTTTAAGTCCAAAGCCATTCATCAAGTAAGAGTCAACTGGGTATGATCAGCACCTAACGTGAGAGGGCAGGAACCACACCAGCAGCTTGCCGAATACTAAAAAGCACCCCCGTTTTGATACGTTTACGCTTCAGGTCATATCTCCCACTAAAGTAACACGGGCGTATAATTTCTCTGATAAGTCCTCATCGTAAGGCTAGCATTTAAGAGGTTTGTTTGTGCTTTCCGCGGCACCCAAGGGGGAATACAGCGTTATCTGTTGTTTAGCTATCCCGATGACTCTCGACTAAGGAAGTGCTGTGTATCTGTAGCGGGGACCCGGCGAGTGAGATCAGGGCAGCTTGCGGAGATGTGGAGTGCGGAGTACGGGGTCCGCAGTGGCGTGGGTGGCTGAGAGCCTCTACTGAAGGGCTACTGCTGGCTTAATGAGCTCGCAGGGAACCGGCTGCATCTTAGTCACACTCGGTTCCTGTCACTGATTTCGTTAAACTTTAAATAAAAAAATTAAAAAAAAAAAAACAATAATAATAAAGTCAAGGCAGTACAGCCGGGGACACTTGGATTCTTATCTCATGTCACATTAGTTAAAACAAGAAGAATGTTATCCTAGTACGTAGCTTACGGACCATTGACGGAAACGTCTTATTCCAGTTTGGAGCCAGAAAAAACATATGTCACTAATACACTAAATATGTAAGGGTTAATGTACGACATGTCGTTAATTATGGGTTTTTTAACGCACAGCTGCGGCGGTAAAGAACCAGCCGATGTGCAGTGGTTAGCCCCTCAGAGCACGTTTAAAAGCGTATAACGCATGGCTTGAAGCGCAATTAACATGCCTTTAGCATGGTGACCACACATTTGGCTTACACGTTTGTACCTAAAGACATCATTTTCGTTTACGAGCCGAAAACGCATTGATTAATAGAACTACTTTCTTCCAGCAGTGACTAAATTTTCCATTTAGTTTCCATCCATTTTAAATTGTGTTTGGCATCTGGAATTTTCAGTAATGTTAGAATTTAAAATTATAACAGTGTATTGATTTACTACTGTGATTTGCCTGGCTGGTGCTATATGTGTGCGGTTATAAAAAATGAGTCAACACCCTACTGACCAATCAGATTCGGGAAATCAACAGTGCTGTTGTATGAACTCAGATAAGACAGGATACTATTGTACATAAAAGGCTTCCTTTCATTTTGTGTCAAGCCTACATAGATGCAAAGGGCAGTGTTAGGAACCCGTGTTGGGTTTGCTTGAGGCCGTAAGAGCAGCAAGATAACAAACAAATTCAGGATGCACTGGGTGAGCATCATATAAGAACCAAGCCCATAATCCAAGAAAATCTCATGGAACTATTATTTAAATAATTTGATATCCTTTATGGTCTGAAGAATATCTGCTAATTCCTAAATAATGCTTAATAATTAATGATAAATGGAAAGATAATGTTTATATATGGATGATTCCCTCTGCATTGGCCATACACATCTGCTGTACGTTGTACGTATTTCAGAGACTAATTCACTAATGCATTTTGGAAAATATCTACACTTTAGTGAGATAATGGCCAATGGGTGTGTTAATGGCATCTGTGTGTCAGAACTAGGACCCTCTCTGCAGAAGTAGGGCAAGTCGTGCAGTCGCACCCTTGCGGACTCGGGGAGTGTTCCAAAGAGCGGGATATCCTGCCCCCTAGTATAATCTCAAACTGGCTGACAAGGGGAAAATGCCTAATACTTTAAAGGCATGTACAATGAAAACGCTGAGTCACCTTTTTTAATAAAAGGTAAAATGCTGACAAACAGTATACTCTTACAGTCTAGCGCACTGCATTCAGAGTTCAGCCGTCTTCATTTATATCTAATAACTGCATTTTGTAGATCGAGAAAATTACCTCTCTACAGCACTACTTTGCTTTCCCCAGGGTGCTTCCAACAGCGCGCAGATAAAACTGACTCTGATGACCTGAGCTCTTATCAGGATGGATTAATAAAAGATGCAACAAATTGCACAGTCACCTTAAGATATTGGGAATGCTTATTAGTCTCTCTGTAAGGCTAAATGACCTAACCATAACTTAACGACAAACCTTGGATAGCATAGATTAGCATAATTTTGATAAGCAGTGCTCTGCAGTACATGGTAGACAAATTATTGGCTAATAAGTCAGTTTTTTTTTTTTTTGGTAGGATGACAACCAGGTACGTCAATGGCAATAAATTGAGGATGATATCCTGAAGACTGGAAAATCCTTTTGGGGCCAGGCTGGGAAAAGCTCTGCAAAGCGGGAAATAAAAGCCACATTAAAGATGAGTACTTACTTAGAACTATTCAACTCTCTGCAGACATTTTAGAAAATATATTCCCAGCAGGGATATATAGGATGAGCAGATGTTTGCTTGGGTTTAAACCTACTTGTAGGCATGTTACCACTTAAAGAGTTCAACCTCCCATTAAGGATGGAATTCTCTTTTAAAAGACTCAAATTAAATCATCTTTTGTATCTCTGGGTGGTGAAAGACATGATTGCTAATGTACTCCCCATAATATTATGTGGTGTAGGATATTATAATTACTGGCTGTACTGTATATCATAATTATTTGTGCATGACTTTGATGGTCCGTCATCGTATGTACTGTAGGGCATTGTGCTTTCGGGGATACTGTCCCCGTCCACCAGCATACTGTCTTTTACATGTGACTCGTCAAAATGGATTGCGGAGCGTGTGGGTTATAATTACGCATTTCAAGAAAGAAACTGGAAAAAGTTGCTCTTTTTATAAGCTTTTCAATTGTGTATTTTGTGTTCAGGCTTTGTATTAAAAATGAAGATAAAAACTTAAATATTCATAGAATGACCAAAGGCTGTAAGCACTTCCTAGTCGAGTTAGCAATTAGAAATTAATCAATCGTGGAGTTCAGGTATGTCAGGGACACTCATCTGAACCAACAGACCTTAGAAACACAGCTGTACTCAGACACCAAAGGATTTTTTTCTTCCTCTGATCATCAGTCTTAAAAAGACTAAGTAAAGCTAAATTACTGGATATGGCTTAACAAATCCAAACCCCATCTGCCTGAAACATATGCCATCACACTCTAAATATTCATAACAGCTTGTTTCATATTTTCTGACGCCCCCCCCCCACTCCAAATTAACTAATTTAATTGCAGATTTTTTTTGTCTACTAGCTTTTCTGAAGCGTCACACATGCATCCATTTTCCAACCCACTTATCCTTCTGGGTCACAGGAGGTCCAGAGCCTATGCCAAAAGCTACAGGCATGAGGTAGGGAACAACCCAGGATGGGTTCACAGGGCTCACTCACACACACCTATGGGCAATTTAGTGACTCCAATTAGCCTCAGCATGTTTTTAGACTGTGGGGGGAAACTGGAGTACCCAGAGGAAACCCCATGATGACACGGGGAGAACATGCAAACTCCACACACATGTAACCCTGGCGGAGACTCGAACCCGAGTCCCAAAGGTGCGAGGCAACAGTGCTAACCACCATGCTATCCCTCACATGCAATATATGAACAAAAGAATTAGGGCACCTGGCCATTACACCTACTAGAACTTTTATGACATCACACTCTAAATCCATAGGCATCCATATGGAGTTGGTTTCCCCCTGTACAGCTATAACAGCTGCCACTCTTCTGTGAAAACTTTCCACAAGATTTTGGAGTGTGTCTGTGGGATTTTTTTGCCCATTCATCCAGAAGAGCATTTCTGAGGTCAGGCACTGATGTT
>JAODLC010000054.1:3009086-3042981 GCA_026781145.1 Hippopotamyrus pictus | reverse complement strand
ATCTGGGAAACCCAGACTCGTCCGTCAGACCGCCAGACAGAGAAGCGTGATTCTTCACTCCACAGAACACGTTTCCACTGCTCCAGAGTCCAGTGGCGGCATGCCTTACACCACTGCATCTGACACTTGGCATTGTGCTTGGTGATGTGAGGCTTGCGTGCAGCTGTTTGGCTATGGAAGCCCATTCCATCCATTCACAGAGCTCTTCAGAACGACCCATTCCATCATAACTGATTGTAAACCTGATCGCATGGCTACTTTTGTCCATATACTGTAACCTATATATCACACACACAAATATATGTGTGTACAAACTTGACTAGATACATTTATAAAGGCATATCACATTATAACCATGTTCATTATGCATTATGAACCCTTTATGAAGCTCTATCTATCATGCACTACAGACACCTTCAAAATGCAGCACAAAGCATCCTTAATGATTATACTGTACCTACCATTATAATGCATTATGAAGGTATCTATAGTTAATTATAGATGAGAGCTTCATTGAAGCTTATGAAGTATTATAATCACTATAATGCCTTAAGACTGTCAATAGAAGATGGTGTAATGCTTTATTATTATACTGAGCATTGTGATGCATTATGAAGGTAGCTACTGTGCATTATAGATGAGAGCTTCATTGGAGCCTCTAAAGTATTATAATCAATACTGTAACACCTTATGATTGTCAATAGAATTATTAATTCTTATATCAACCATTATAGATGACAGCTTCAAGTAAAGTGCTACCAAGCCTTAAGCCTTAAGTCTTAAGCTGAGTCACGCAACTGCGATGTTGAGTATGACGTAAACACTTTAAAACTAGCCAAGTGCAATGTGCCTGAACACACGAAGGAGCTGCTTCCAACACAGACACGCACCGTGTCACTATACTGAGACCGAGATAACAGAACTTTGGCCAAGTTTTATAGTCAAAAGTCCCCTATTTTGGGACGGCAATATGCCTCATAAGAGTGTCCTTATAGGTATGCTTGGATGGCAAGAAACAGGCCCGAATTAGAAAAGCAATCAACGTTTTTGAGCCGCATGCCTACTGAAGGAATATCGCAGAACCTCAGGTTGTGTTTAAATCCCACCGTGATTAGCTGTTCTGTTTAGACCCTCTTGCCATCCTCATATTTATAATAACATTTCACCCACTGCAGGCTCCTGCTCCATAAATTGAAAGCAGAGTCTATTAAAATTGAGAATTTAAAGTGTTAAACAATTTGGGAGTTTTGGCCATATATGATAATAACACATTTTGGCTGTCTCTGCCTATGAAAAAAAATCATTACTTCTGTGATTCATTTCTATAATATCTTTCTACTAGATTTTTTTCCCTTTAAGAACTTTTTTATTAAAAAAGGTTAAACTGACAGGACACTCATTGTATGAAGTTTCAGCGTGTGTTTCACTTGTTTCAGCCTATAGTGCGATACCATGTGACTTAGTCTGTAATATGTCAATAACTGACTTCCAGAATTTCCTTTGCATTTTGAAAGATGACAAAAATGCAGATAGAGTTGATTGAGTTAATATCACCGATCGAGAGTTTTGATTAATAAATATTATATTAAAAAGCATCAAGTATATATTTCTAGGATGATTTTTATGTTTGATACCAGTATTACTTGAAAAGCCCAATTGGTTTAAAAAAAAAAAAAAAAGCAGGACGTGATGTCACAGAAATAATACACAGCTATCTACAGGAAGCGTGAGCTTGGGTGCCTTTGACAAAGAGACGCTATCGGTTAAATATCCTTATATCACTCGATTCCTTTTTTCTGAGAATCAATTTGCTGGAATCGATCGGCCGCGGAATAAGACTCACTACCTCCCGCTCCTGATGGACGGAAGGAATTCTTAGGGAGAGAGACAGAGCAAAAGCAGCTGCGCCGCCGGATTTCACAGCGCTTCTCGCTTGGTCTCCACATGAAACAGCCAGCTAGGAGGCAGCCCAACAGCAGAAGAGCCAAGAATAACAGCTGGGTCCGCCAGATCCACCCAGGGGAACCAGCGCGGCCTTTAAACTTAGATTAACCATTTTCGCCGCTGGGCTTGGAATATTGATCTCTATAGCTCTGCATAAAGGCTCCGTGTGAAGATGTTCCACTTTACATTTCATTTCTCAATGTGAACTTTAGCTTTGAAGTCAGCCATTATTAGGAGAAGTCAGAATCTACAGCCATTAAGGACTAACTTAATGAACAGTTTGAAACAGCACATTACAGCGCTCTGTCATCATCGGCAATAAGTTGGGAGGGACTGGGAAATATGCAAAGGCCCCAAAATTGGGATTTTACTTAAAATTTTGGCTGGAAAAACATAAAACTGGTACTTTGATAGGGGTAGTACTAGTAGAGTGTATAACAACCTGCTTGACGTATTAATTAAAGCTTTTAAAGAACCATCAATATTAAATTGGCTCACCTAAAGACAGAATGAATACAGTGTACCATTTACAAGACTGTTATTTGGCCAAATGTAGAGGGAACTGGAATTCTGTTTTCAGACAGATTGGATGCACCTTCACCAGATGTTATTGAATAAATGTATTACACATGGCTTATGTAGCTGTATTTAACTTTGGGATGAAAATAAAGGTTATCAAATCACTGTCCCATAGCCTGCTGGTTCAGGCCTTCATACTGCAGTACTGTCTGCCTGACACTGTCCCGGAACATGCTGGTTCAGGCCCTCATACTGCAGTACGGTCTGCCTGACACTGTCCCAGAGCCTGCTGGTTTAGGCCCTCATGCTGCAGTACCACCTGTCTGACACTGTCCCGGAATCTGCTGGGTGGGGTCCTCATACTTCAGTACAGTCTGCCTGACACTGTCCCAGAGCCTGCTGGTTTAGGCCCTCATGCTGCAGTACCACCTGTCTGACACTGTCCCGGAATCTGCTAGTTCAGGCCCTCATACTGCAGTACCGTCTGCCTGATGGTAGATGGGTGAACAGTCTGCATTTTGGTGGTGGTATCCTTAATGATTTTTCCGGCTTTTCCTCATGCTATGTCTATAGTGGAGGGAGGGAACCACACTTCCTTCATTTCATATTTCTATGTGTACTAGTGGTGTATTGTGTCATGCAGAACAACAATTAAAATTCTCCAGCGTCTGTCAGAAACTATTTTAAAGTCGAAAAATATCGGAAAACTTTCATGGGGCCCGCAGCTAATATCTAACGATCTTCTGGGGACAAGAAAAAGAAAACAGATGTGATACTTCACGGCACCCTTTGATACATTCCGAGAGAAGCTTCCAGAAATTTGGGTGGGCTGTAATTTGTGTTTTCCGCAGAAGTTCCTTCTTGCAGTTTAATGCCGCAATTTTATGAATCTTTGATCATAAGGGATCAACAGAGGGCTATTATTATAATCTCTGTGTCTATTACATTGTAACGGCTTATCATTCATTATATGGTGGTATCTAACTGTAAAGAAATAATATGCAGCAGACTTAAAATGATCTCAGAATAAACCTTTAATTGCGGTTTATTTCGACCGATCAATTGCTTAGAAGCCGGGCGGATTTTGGGTTCATGTACGGGCTCAAATGCAGATATTGCCGATTTTCACCTCAAATAGAGAAAAGCCCTTTTTTCAAGCTTAATAAAACAAATGAAGGAAATGAACAGGAGACACATGTTCCATTAAAGCTATCCTACAATCATGCTGGTCTTGCTATTTTTAAATGTTTTTCATACACATATTTATGAACTGTACGTCCCCGTGTCCCAGACCGGGATTAACTGTTAAGATGGTTGGATATGTAAATAAACTGCAGTGTGTGTACCATACATCCAAATGTATTCAATATATTCATATGCAATACAATCCTAGACTTTTTAAATATTTAAAGCACTATTTGAAAATGTAAATCATACAGTTGTGCGTCCGTGTGAAATGTTAACGTCTTTGATCTTTGTTTATCATACGGTACGAAGAACTTACCTCCAGATTTTAATGACACTGAGGGACAGTGAAAGTTCTAGACCATTTCAACTTGGGGGGGCCTGGGGGGCAGACTGGGGCCACTTGTTGTGTTAAGGGAGGGGGGATGTATTTGACCGTAATGTTCTTCAAGTTTTACACTATATTGCCAGCATTAAGAAGCAAAAGACAATTCTGAAAAACCATTAAGTCATTTATGCAATGCTTTGCAGTCACATTTTACAAATATGTAACTCACGCTGATTTCTTGTTTAGTCTGTTTGCTTCCACAATCATAATTATTTTTTTCTGTAGTTAACTTTGTGTTTCATATTGTCACTGGGCAGGGTCCTCCCCGGCCCCTGGCCCCCGGCCCCCCCAGAAAATGGACAGGTGATGGATGCTAACATCTCAGAAAATTGTGTCTCCTCCTTCACCAGGGTGCAGTGGTGGCTTTTAAACTGGGTGGGGTCATGTGCGTGTGTAAGTGTGGACGGCGTAGTTGGCCCTTTAAGGGAATGTACTGAATTCAATCTTAGAGCCAATCGGAATGCTCTTTTCAGGTGTTACAATACTCTTGCCAAAGAGCCGTGTTTTTTTACGTTACGGTGTGACAAACCATGCATTTTCAATCATACTGTACTACTAGTATGTCGTTACTCCCTTTCTGGAGTTTCCTGTTCTCCACAAACTCCCCACATGGGCTGAGATGCTGAGAGCGCCCATCTTTCCATTTCCTCGTTTCACACTTACATTGCTTTATCCATTATGCATTAAAATTAATCACTAAGGAACTTGGTTGTCTCCGGAGTTGGTCAAGAGAAACAAAAAAAAAACAAACCTTGGTAACACTACTTGAGGCAGCACAAGTAACTTAGTAACACAGTTACTACTCAAGTACAAATCATGAACAGATGTAGTAACTTATGATTTATCAATGATGAATGTACATGGGATCAGTATGTAACTAATACTTAGTTACTGATTAAATACACTGACTATTAGCATTATTTGTGGCCCCTCAAAGTGTCACTGAAACGTTTTGCCATTTGCTCTTGTTTATGATGGATATTTGATCTTTCAAAATAATTAGTGCGTACGTGTGGCTCAGAGTCAGTTCTGAGGAAGGCAGCCTCCCCAAGAAGTGAATAGCTTAATAGCTTTTGATTTTTTTTTCACTCAGCAACGCCCCCCCCACCCCACCCCCCATAAAACCGCCTTCCCTGTCATCAGCCTTTCTGATATCAGCGCCATCTCCAGTCCCTCGTGTTCATAACAATTCTGTTCATAATCTTGCCTTCAGTAAGAAAATCTGGCAAAGCCTGTAACGGAGAGACTTATTCCCCCCACAAATGAGAAACCATAACCCAAACCCCCCTCCCCCATCCGGAGATGGACGGTGCTAACCCGTGGACACCACCCGCTTCATAACAGGTGCTGTTATCATAAAGTCTAATTGACGTCTCTGGGTTCACCCCAGTTGCATTGTGGGAATTATGGGGGAGTGAGTGGGCGGCGTTTTAAGGTTCAAGATTGTTTATTTGTCACATACGTATTATGCAGTGAAACATATTAGCCAAGTCTCTCCTAGACTGTGCAATAAAAAAGGAAAAGTAGAGACAGCAATAAACTTAGAGAATAACAGCAATAAAATACATAGACAAAGAGTATAGAAATAAACAGTAACAGAATAAGTAAATCAATAACGAAAAATATATACATGAAAATAAGGATGGACTATGATATATAAGTGGGACAGTGTGCATCAGCCGCGGTTTGGCACTCAGTTAAGGAGCAAGAGCCATGAGAAAAATGATTTTATGGGTTTCTGAAGAAAACATTTTCCTGATTTTTTTTTAATCCCTTGCATAATCAAAATATTGAGCTTAAATACTTTAAAAAAAAAACTGGATAAAGTGCCCAAGCCGCGTCTTGTGAATTTAAACTCCAACTTTTGGTTGAGATTCTTATTGTGAATATCGTATCATATAGTGCCTGTAGTTAGTGACTTTACAGTCCGTGTCTGCAGCTTCCATTGCACCCAGCCACCCATCCATCTTCCATAAGCACTTTGCCGGTACAGAGTGGCGATTAGCATGGAAGAACAGGGCACCTGACCCGGTAGCAGTCATCCACCCTCAGAGGTACATCTTCTAGTCAATTTGTAAATGCTAATATGTCACTGTATATTTAGTAAATGTAGCACCATGGGACACAGGGAGATATTTAATCCCAAATGTATTCATGCATATTGACTGGTTGACAATAAAGATCTCTTGAATCTCTCTAAGAATGCCAGTTCATCATGGGCCAGATTGATTTATGTAGCGATTTGCTCATATTCAGTCATAATAAGGTCACCACATCCTGAGCGTTAGACACGCTGGAGGGAAATAAACGCAAACAGACCTTATTACAGTTCTTACCCGTTTCTGCTGATTCCCATGCTGATCCGCCCGGTTCTCAGAAACGCTCCACGTCTCCAAGTCGACGAAGGAAAGATGAAGAATAAAATAACGCCACGGTTATGAAAATACCAGATCCCTGTCTCCAACCTAATGGACACAGGAAGCCACAGAAGGGTAAATAGAATTATGTGGTTAACGTTTCGGGTTTATATACAGCTGCTGCTCTTAGAAAGAATCCTCCAGTCGTTTTACAAAGGAAAAAAAAAAAAAAAGGTAAGAGATGTGGAAATTGTAGCAATAGAGTGACCTACAGATGGGCGGAAGGAAGAGGGACTTCGTTTGGGTTGGGACGTGTAGACAGGAGAGGACGTTTCTAATCATCAGAAACGTCGGTAATAAACGGTGCACTTCTGTCCGCATGAAATCTTACGGTTTCATACGTCTTTCAAAGACCTGATTAATAAGATAAACTGTCGTGAAGGATACTTTCCTGATAGCTCAGGTACTGATATTCACAAAGGCACTGCGATAAAACGGAGAAAGCCCAGTATGTCATGTGATGCATGGCTGTGTCTTCCAGCAGGTCCATGCCGTGACAGGCAAATAAATCTCAAGGGGACGCGAGGCGACCCTTTGACCATGTGACTACCTCATTCATGACTAAATGGGCCTCGCTCTGCACCAGGCACCCATCAGACAGCGCCGCTCTGTGTGTGTGGACTATGGCAGTGGAGTGCAAGGGGCTTCACCCATGTAAGCAGCGAATGAAACAACATTGTTTTGTGTTATGAAACGACATGATGTTTATCATGACACTTATCACACTACAGCGCAAAGTATATTAACCTTTATATCCATATATAATGTACGTCTGTGTTCCTAGAAGGTTCCGTGGGGCCATTCTTTTGAATGC
The DNA here is from genome assembly GCA_026781145.1 of Hippopotamyrus pictus. Classification (NCBI taxonomy): domain Eukaryota; kingdom Metazoa; phylum Chordata; class Actinopteri; order Osteoglossiformes; family Mormyridae; genus Hippopotamyrus; species Hippopotamyrus pictus. The sequence goes on along the minus strand of JAODLC010000054.1, from coordinate 3,035,714 downwards.
CGTGAAGGAAATTAATGGTTTGTGGTTTAGGGTGAATTTAAGGTTTTTGTATTTTTATATTTCATAACTTATACATGATTTTCTGTACTAAAGGCTCCGGTGCCAATGTTAACATAGCTTGGCGTCAGTCTGTATAAAGCGCTACTATAATGACTTACCGTCCCTAAATGTAGTTTCTCAATACCTGCATATGAGCCAGTACGATATGTCAGCTCTGTCTGAGGGACGGGAGGGTGACAGGCAACGGCGATTTACGCTTCAACCAATTTACGCGCCCTGTGCTCCAAAAGAACTTGAATCCGTCCCTCGCAGCCCTGGAAATAGACCATTAAGGATGAGAGCTGGTGCCAGAAGCGAGGCCCACGTATAAGGAAACTGCAAGCAGGGACAGAAAGGAGAATCAGCGAGGCAGCAGCACATAGCGACTAGCAGCACGTAGCGGCCAGCAGCACGTAGCGGCCAGCAGCAGGTACCGACCAGCAGCACGTACCGACCAGCAGCACTTAGTGGCCAGCAGCACATAGTGGCCAGCAGCAGGTACCGGCCAGCAGCACGTAGCGACCAGCAGCACGTAGCGGCCAGCAGCAGGTACCGACCAGCAGCAGGTACCGACCAGCAGCACGTAGCGACCAGCAGCACGTAGCGGGCAGCATGCACTGAGAATACCTAACAGCACCAGTGCCCCGTATCTCCGAAAGATCTCGCTTACATCCATTCTGCCGGTATAATCGACACTTGACAAGTGGTTTTTTGATGCCTGCTTCAAGAAAGCTGCACTGTATTTTTAAAACGTAATACGGACCACATCACACGAGACCACAGAGCAGAAGTAGACCCCTTTCAAAAAACAAGTCTGTAGATTAAAGCCAGACCATTTCCTGTCTTTTGTATTATTGTGATTAAAAGCACAAAACAGCCTCTTTGTGGTTTCCCTAAAAATATGCATCTGCATACTGTACTCCATCCTTTAATCATACAGCAAAACAGAATAAACAAATGTAGCGATTAATACTCAGTGAGTAGTAGTACTTATGATTGGAACAGCTAGATCTAATATCTGTTCAATCGTGGTTTTTTTGGTTGCACAATGTTTGTAAAGGTAGACGGCACAAAACACGTAATTATAATTAATAATTTTACGAGACCAGATGTGTACGCAAATTATTAACAGACTGAAATCTGGCCTTCATGTTTCACCTTTTCTTCTTATCCTCCAGCAAGTATAATAAGCTGTCAGATTTCTCTATGAACATACTGATCCAGTCCTGCTGGAGGTATAAAGGTTAATGTGTAGCGTTTTGATTACTGGAAATATAGGTTCTTTCTTAACTCTTCAGCAACCCTGATCAGAAACACCATAGGATTGGCCTGGGCGCCTGTGGTCTGATCTAGGATCAGCTGAAGCATCATCATTCCTTCTGCTGTCAGATACCTTTTTCCAAACAGACATATATATATATACATATATACATATATATATATATATATATATAGCTTTTCAAATATTACCCAGGTTTCGTCGGTACTACCTACAAACCTCTCCCATCATCGGGGGAAAAAATGTTTGCGGTATCGATTTGGCACAGTGGAGCAGATTACGGCTCGTTAAATGTATAACGCAACGCAACGCAATATATAACGTCTTAAGAATGCCCCCCAGTTATTATTGTTATTATTATACAGGGGGATGATGATGGGGTTTTTCATTTTCAGAAGGAGCCAGACTCTCAGAGGTTGCATAAAACAGGAGGGGGGGGCTGCAATCTGTCTGCAGACCGGGGGATGAGGCAGTGGATGAGGCAGTGGATGATGGACCGTCTGCCAAGGTGGAAAAGCCTTCATACGAACTCCGTCTCTGTGGCAAACCAACTGCTCTGCATGTATCAGCGAGCCGGCAGATGATACGGATCTACTGTTTTTTTTTTTTTTCCCTTGTGTGCTCTGCTCTGGTGATGTCCTGACCCGGTATTGATCAGAGCCGGCCCTCGCGTTAGGCTGGGGGGGCGAGATGAAGGGGAGCCAGTGGATCGGTGGGTAATGATGGAGGTGTATTAAGAGAGCGGACGATGCAGAGCCTAGACACCCCCGGAAGGAAAGGTGCGTGTTCTTATCGCACAAAGCCAGGGTGCGCCGCTAGGAGACGGCAAGAGGAACGGGACCCAAAGCCGGCGGATAAATGCGCGCCACGTCCCTGTGGACGGATTTTCTAATTGAAAGCGTTATGGCTGTAGTCCAGAGGCAGTATTAAATGTGCAGGTCTCAGACCACCTGTTTGAAGCGGATTACAGAATTGCAACAGGCAGGGATCACGGTCGGGGCGGAGGCGGTGGGAGACGCCCGAAGGCCGAACGGAACGCACTGCGATCGCTACTGCACCTGTGTAAGCACCCCCTAGCTGAGAAAGGCTGAAAGCGGGCACAGGTCATGCTGTCGTTTTGAACGGCCCTTTTACAGTTTTACATGTTTTTTCATGGGTGGGACAACAGTAAAATGGAGGGGGGTGTCTTTGTGTGTGTATGTGTGCACATTTAGTGGTCTACGATTGACATTACTCAGAACCAATGAAAATGAGGGGATGCCAAGGGGACCAATCCAATTTCAGGGGGGGGCACCCCCCCATTGACTCCACCACACACAGACACACGGACACACGTCTTTAATCAAACCTTGCGGCTGTGCTAAAAAGCCGATGGAACTATTCAGACTCAGTGTCGGAATTAACCAGCTGAACATGATCGCCAAAGATGGTCTTTGCAATATCATTCAGCACCAGATGCACCAGAGAAGACAGTGGGGCAGATTGTTTTAAGTGTTGCCATCAGATTAAGTTTCCAAAGATGAGGAATCACAAGTAACTCCCAGATTAGTCACCAAAGGGAAAGAATGGCATACGGGGGGGGGGGGGGGGGGGGGGGGCTCTGCCTAGTTAGCGTGCCTTTGACAGCGAGCCCCCATCGGGCTATTCTCACCTCTAATTAACGGTGTCACTGGAGGCTGGGAAGAGAAGGTGGCTAATTTCCCAAACCTCAGAACCCCCTTGTCTGCAAATAGAGCAGAAATCTTAATTATGTGACCCGGGGCATGAGAGAGAGAGCAGAGAACACGCTGTCGCTGTACCGAGTTAAACCAACCAGTCTTATATGTCTGGCAGTTTATATGGGGGAAACCCAGGAAGCATAAAAAATAGAAAATGTATGTTTTTTTCAGCTCTGACAATTTTTTAATGCAGTTCCATCTAGTTCTTTAATTGTAATGGGTAGCTAATCTAGGGAATTCAAGCCACATCCAACTTTTGTTTCTCGTTTCTTTAATTGCCGCAGCGTTTCGTCCCGGTCCAGATCCTCCTGCTCTTCAGCTCATAAACTCTGGCTTGAATTCCCCGGATGGGATGTTCCATACTGTTTATTACGTCTGTCGTTTCCTGCTGGAGCACTTGTACTATAGAATAGTTGTACTTTATCGATCCCTTGGGGAAATGGAGTCATTTTCGCACATACCATCTTGCTCTCCATGAGAGAAACAGACTCACATGTATATTCAGGTTCTGAGGTCAGACGATGGGGTGACCAGGGCCCAGCCCCCCCTGGAGCAGTTGTGGTTAAGGGCCTTGCTAAAGGGCCCGATGGTAATATGATAACTCTGGCAGCCCCCCGGATTTGAGTCCAGATCTTTCCATATAGGAGCCAAGCTGTACGCTGTTCTAGTGAGGTCCGCCTAGCTATAGGCAAGTTCTTAGGGCTACGGAAATTCCTGCATTGTGGAGGAAATTAAATGATCATCATTTTTCTTGGTCAAGGGGCCTCCCAGGTAAAGCTTTACCTAGAACCCTGAAAAGGTAGTTTCAGCTATGGTTCCACTAACCACGATTGCATACAAAGTATGAGTCATCTGCCGCTAGACTACTTAAATGTGTCTTCCAGAACAGAGTGGAACAACTAGGATTTCTGAGATGGACCCAGTGCCCAAACCCTCAGCAGCCCCACGCTGGAGGGTGGTGGACAGAAATGTCACGTTCCCTGGCAATCTGGGTGCTCGGCTAGTCTGGGAAAAAGGTCATTCTTTGTGTGTTGTCTTTGACCCGTTTCCCAAAATCTGATTCGTCACATAAGTGGGACTTTTTTTCCTTAAAAAGATATTATAAAGACAGTTACCCACAAGGAGAGTGAGATTATATACTCTATGTTAGCGGTTCTATAATAACAGCCAAGAACCCAAAACTGTTACGACACTGTAGGCAAGACTCTCACAATAGTCATTTCCCATCAAGCATGAGAAGACAGCCCTACAGGTCAGTGGGTTTGATTTGTGGGAGAGTATTCGGGTATTTTTGTTTCATCCAGATGGTCAGCGACTTCACTTATTGCACAGGTACTATGGTAAACCTGTCAGAATGAGGAGGTCAGGTAATTACATGCACCTGTCACCAAACCTTGGTCTTTGTTACTTTTTGGACATTCAACTCTCCCCAAACATACATGAACATGCATGAACATTCTCTCTTCACATTGTGAAAGGGGTATGTGTGCTGTACAGTTTTACACAGCGGATGCCAAAACACACAACTCCCCATGTGATTTTCATTGCAGAAGCAGTTCTCACTGTAATTGAGGATGGGTTATTATAGACTCACTAAGAGATGATTTATTCATTTATCTGACACTTTTATCCAAAGCAACTTACACTAGAGCAAAGGGATACCAATTTATGTGCACTCCCAGGAATTTCACCCCATGACCTTTGCAATGCTAGTGCAATACCCTACTTCTTGAGCTACAGGACGATCGAGGCTAATTGCTCTCTGGGCTAGTGAGGAGAGTCTTCCGTAAACATTAAGCTGGCCGTCTACTTCAAACAAAATCAACGTAATTTTACGATATAGTGTGAACGGTGATCACTATTTTGGCACACCGCCTGTGTAGGGTCCCCGAGGCAAGCTTACTTTTGTTTGTTCAGATCCTGCCAACTGTCCATGATTGGCTGGCATAAATGTGACACCGCGGGGCTGGTTAGCAGGACTAATTATGCCGTTACCAGCATGCTTTGCACCTCACTTTTTATAGTGCAAATTAATATGTGTATTTATGTTAACCGTGAATGTAACCATGTAATCGGGGACGTCGGTAAGCCTATTTTAGGGGGGTTTTAAGTCAAATTTTAGGTAAACTGTTTTCACCGCCCCCCCCCAAAATAAATATGTATTTCTTGGCTTAAGTCATGAATAGCTTTTCATATGTTTGCCATCGTCTGCTGCATCAAAAACGTTCAGTGCCCTCTAAGGTTGTGGTGTGACAGGACAAAAAGGTGTCATTTTAAGTATTCAATAGATTGTTCTCGCCGACGTGTTTGTTTTCGTTTAGTCCAGATGTTATCTGAGGCGTATGGTCACCGGTAATACGACGGGCAGGCAGCATGGGCACTGAGGTGTAAACTGCTCTTTGGGGGGAAAATGTCAGCTAAGGTAATAGCTAACTCATTTTATTTTATTTTAGTTAATGAATGAATGAATTAGTTTGTTTGCTTGCTTGCTTTGTTTTGTTTATTTATCTGCAGGGATTAGAAATTATTGTTGTTATTGAATAACAACTTAAACCTGGCGCTGAAATTCATGAATAAATGGGATATTTCCAGATTAAGACCTTCTTGTAAGGACTTTCTATTTCATATGCTGATTTCAAAACGCAAAGAAAATGAACTTCTGAAATATTATAAGTATTTCAATATCGACATGAAAGTATTAGACTGAAAAAAGGTAGTAAACAGGTGTAAAAGGCAAAACAAGATTTAATATTTAAGCCTGTTAGTCATCGTGTGTTTAAAAAGCCCAAATAAATTATTACAAAAAAACTTAATTAATTTAACAAACAAATATGATGCGATTTATTCAATAGCAGAATTTCGGTAATTTTCAGTTTCACATATTAATCGATTCCTCAAAAGAGGAAATAAACAGTAGTGGTAATGCAGAGCATGCAGGGGGAAAGAAAAAAAAATAAAAAAAATCGGGGACGAGGCTAACATCATCGCTCGATAAAAAATTAAAGCTACACGCTTTTTAATGTAGTGAATTAACATCCAAAAAAAATTAGTGTTAGGAGGAAATCGGGCGCTAGGCATTTTACAAAAGTCTCTGACTCTTTAAATATACAAACCAAACATTCTTTTTATGCCTATCGTCTCTTTAAGAAAAAAAGGATTATGCAACAAATATAGATTTATATTCTCTTCCCTGACAGTTGTGAAAGCCCTGGGTGGCTGGCCAGGACGCTCTACGTTGTTTTACGGGATCAGTGTTACTTTTTAAGGACCCTTTCGCTCTCTCCTTCGTCCACCCAGAGCTTCACCGTCTACCGCGGCATTCCCGCCGCTGGTGGTGATGTCTTCACTTCCCTTTGCCGCTCCGCTGTTCGCAGGCACCCTTGGAGGCGCAGCGCCCGCTCAGGTCGGCCACGTAGTCGTTCTGGAAGCGGGAGTTGGGCGTCCTCTGCCTCTTCCTGTGCTCGCCCTGGATCATGGGCGTGTGGAAGGCATCCTGGAACCGCATGCTGGAGGCCGTGGACTGAGGAAGGAAGAAAAACCGTCTCGGTATGCTATGACGGAACGACCCGGCAAGACGTATCTCAAGAAGTCATCAAAAACATTCTTTAGCTACTCTGTCAGCATGGGATCTAACTGCCCCATCCTTTGAGTCATTGAGAATAACTCTTAAAGCATATACATTAGCCATATGTAATTAAACGGAAAAAAAAGATGTGAAAATCTTGCCTAAGTGCATTTCAAAACATTTCAGTTATGACCTCACTTAGAAAGAAAAGCAGAATATTTGCGTAACTTTAATCTTTCTTCACAGTGTTACAGACTGACTTAAACAAAAATCTGAGGTGAGACACTGTTACACACATATCAACACATTCAAATGGACTCATCAAGGCTGCTGAAATGGCACTGAACCACGACTGATTACAATGTTTTATTCATTTTTCATTCAGTAATCTGTCACTAACCTGGGCTGCTTGTCAACATATATGAACCACCCCCAGCCAATAGTATACTGTATGTACTTATCAATCCCACACGCCATCAAATCAGTTTATTTTTGGTCAATTTTACCATCTAATTCCGACACACAACATAATTCTCCCTTCATTTTTAATGCCCTTTCGCGGTTAATGCTTTCTGTTTGACAGAAATTGGACAGGCCGAGATTATTTACGTCACGGTCCGAGTGTCTCTGCTTCCCTTAATTACCACAGCAGTTAGCATTACATAAATGGCTCAGGTCTCCGCTGACTTTTAAAATTAGCTGGCGCTATTTGTTTACTTGAAATTTAACGGGGGACAAACTTCAACTCACACATGCACAAGACCTGAATGCAGTTATAATCTCACGAGATACAGAGCAGTTGGGGTAGAAATGCGACTTTAAAAAAAGTGTAAAATGGCGGAAAACATAAAAGAGTAATTAGGGGAATAAAAGTGGCTTTGGAGTTCAAACCTCGCATTTGCATGTGAATGAGCAAAAAACAGTGCTATAAGGCAAGACCCTCATCCTGCAGGACCACAGGGGGTTAAGGTCAGGATGGCGCATTAACCCACCCTTAAATTTCCCCTTAAAGCAGACCTGGCGTTTACCGCAGCGTGGAATCTGTGATTGCGTACCGAGGCTTACACTGTAAACTGCAGAGCTGCCTTCGTCACCAGGTCTTGATTAAAGGAATTCACGAGACTTGTTAATTTTCAGATGTATTGAATGTCGTGCCATGTGAGATTCTGACTGCGGTTCTGTAGATGGTTCACTGAGGTAATAATTGCGGGGAAGCGTGTGCGGTTTTCGTTCGAGACAAAAGGACAGGCAGTGAGGGGACTGGGGCACATGCGGCTGTGTTTAAGGACGGGGACAGAGGCGCTTACTTACAGCGTGTAGCAGATACTTACGAGGCGCCCTTTCACCTTCTTCGGCAGATCTTCGTCGAGGGTGTACACATCTTCGCGTTTGGCGAGGACTTGGGATCCGTCTTCGAATTCCACCTACAATGATCAAAAACGATCCTTCTCAACCAGACAACTAGGCGCGACGACGTCAACCAGAGATCAGATACACAACGCGCAAATCTCACCCTGGACTTTTTCCCCGAAGACTGATTCGTTCGAATCAAATAAAGGCTCCAGTTACAGCTATAGGCTCTACTATACTGAGAACTATATGGGCTAAGGGATGGGTTTGGTCTATCTCCTCAAAACCACCCAAGCACAAAGACATCATCTTGAACACTGACGTCAACCTTGCTGAGGACCACCACAAACTATATTATCTTCTATATTATCTATATTAAGCTATATTATACAAGTTCCCAACCACAAACGCACCACTAATGCACCAGCTTAGCTGTTCGGACCATCACAGAAAAGCTGGTCCTGAAACTGGAGAAGTAGTGTTTACTGGATGCGTTTCCTGTACAATGTGACCATGAGAGCCACCAAGGTGCCCTTATCAGGGGCTTCCACACGCCAAGAAGCTTCAGTGATGTAAACTGGGCACCATAAATTAGCCGTGAGTTATTACTATTCATTAGTCGTCATAATCACTTCAGTACTTACTTTATTTCCCATAGAGGGGCTTAAAACTTTTGCCATTTATGTCTCTAGATATTTTTAATGGAGCAATTCGGATGAAGTACCAGGATTAAAGGTACTGAAGTATGGCCCAGCCAGACCCGTTTTGGGTCCAAGTCGTCAGCCACCGAGTGAACCGGCACCCCAGGTCCGCTCTCAACGGCCAAGGTTGTCCAAAAAACTGCCTGTGTGGGTCCTGAAGTAGATGAGCGTTTTTGTCCAATTAGCAGAACCGAGCCCTTAATTAAAATCAGAAAAAGCTGCGAGGCTGCAGCTAGGCGCCTCGCATGACTCAGACCGCTCGCAGTGGTCTGCAAGCGGTCTGCATTTTTACCGGTTCCAACACATTCAGGCCGGGCTCCGTACTTTTCTCACATATTCCATCATCTCTTAACTACTGGAACTGATGCCTATTTATACTCATTTATGCACATATTAAATGGACAGAAGTCAGTCACGAGCACATCCTAGCCAATCACCCGGCAGGGCGATAACGGCGATGCAGTTTCGCAACGTTAAGGATCTACGGAGGCAGCCGACACTCAGCGCCCAGCACCCGAGCGTGGGCCTGGATCCAGGAACTCGCCCAAACAGGTCACCCCGCCAGCAGTCGCTCTTTAAAGAGCTCCCTTTTATCCCCTCCTGTGTTTCTCTCTCAGCTGGTGCTTTGAATAATTTACCGTTTTCTGGTTTACGGGGGCCGTCTTACGCAAGATGCCTTTTTGAGAATATGCAGTTCTGTTGCTGGGTAAGAGGGGCTGCAGGACGCCATGGGGTTCCTTACACGTAATGACATTTCTCACACAGGAATCTACAAACAAAATGCACGATACGGAAATAAAAATAACATGCTGACTGCAGGAAGTGCCTTAAACACCTCTGAGTTCAACACCTTTTATCCTCCCCTCCCCCCCCAAGAAAAATGATGGTTACTACATTCATCAAGCACAGGACAGCCTGCAGAGCCTCGAATCTATCCTTAGAGCCAGGCCTTTTAGTAACCGGGTTGGTTTTTCTGATGATGTCACATCCGTAACGCTGATAAAATGCTTTTATATCTAAAATGCAAATAAATATATACGAATTCTGAGGATTTGTTTATATTCAACCCAAGAGGTTACACGAAAATGTAAATTGACTCCTTGATCCTAAGCCTTTCCACACTCTCAGGCATTTTGCTTGTCAATATAAGACTAAATGTCAAGCCCGTAATGCTAGAATCGCCCACGTTTTTTAAAGATGCCGCGTGACGCACACATGGGTGCCGTCGCTCCCGGCTGCTAACGGTAACCGTAACCCGGACAACCCCGCATCCGCCCCTGCCCGTCACTCTGAGCCGCGTGCACAGGGTGCTCACTTTCCCAAGGTCGACGTCCGCTGCGGTTAAGACACTACGTCGCTCGGCTCACGTTTAGCGCGGGTAACTCAGCGCGACGTGTTTCACACGTTCTGTTTAGGCAATAGATCAATTATCCAGCAGCTGCAGCAAAATTCACATCATTAATAGCTGAAGCGATCCATTATCAGAGGGGGAGGATCCTTCACTCTCAGTCTCCGTCTACATCAGGCACTGATCTTAATTAAAATTCAGCGCTAGCACAGTAGACACGTTCAGTACAGGCAGCGACTATTTCTGCTGTTAGAATATACATATACATGAGATCTGCAGACCAGCGAGCTACCTCAGTTTCAGCATATAATACGTGAACGTCTCTCATTCCGGAGGAAGTCCACAGCTTCAGAGCTGCTTCTGGAGCAACTTTAAAGCATGATTTACACCATAATATGAAAATCAGAAAAATATTTTGGATAAAGGGGAACAATGTTACAACTGTGAAGAAAAAACACTAACTTTTCAGTGATGAATTTCGCTATGTGCAGATACAGGTACATAAACACTGTTTTGGATGCAAGTCTTGCTGTTATGCTGGGGACAAATTCACCTATCCTATATTTTAGCTTTTACACCAGGCTTAGCTCATAAAGGACAATAGTGGAGACATCCCTCTAGATAAGAACTCAACCCTCAGACACAGACAGCCAGAATGAACGCACACACACACTTACAAAGGCACGTTTAATGGGGGTCTGTAATATAAGGTCTCGAGGTCCCTAGGGTCCGCCCACGGGGGCTGATAATGACACTCCACCGCGCTGATTATCAGAACGAACGGCCACACTACTCTTAAACGGCCTGTACTACGAAGAGGGCCCTCTGGTGTAAGACAGGTATGAGGTGAGCGAATGATTCACCTGCGGCAGACAGTTGGAAAGTTCCTGTCGAACTTTGGGAGAAAAAAATCGATACAAGGTGCACCGAAGGGCGCGGGGGGACTACTGAGTACCAGGATGGATGTTTCTGTCACATAATGGCCCGCAGAAGATTATGTCTTGGTTTTAAAACACACACAGCGTGGGGTCATTAGTGCATCATAGAAGTGGAAGAGTACAGGGTCTTTGAACGGGAAGTGGTACTTTAGAGAACAAAGAGCTTCGATGAGTATAAGCGATTTCAGAATCATCTTTGATGCTGGGGCTGCATTGTGAGCTGAAGGAGCAGTGGGAGAGGGTTAAATGGCTGCTAATACCCACTGAGGTGAACCATATTTCATTGAAGGCCACTGCTGTCGATTGTGTGTTTTCTTCAGTATTTTGGCTTGGGTTCAAAAAAAAAAATAAGGTACAGTAAAACTATACTTAAAGCTGTCAGACACCTTCATACAGCATTATTATGGTCAGTGTGAGAATTAATAAAGCATTATAGCATCTTCTATTGACAGTCATAATGTATTATAGTATACATAATGCATTATAGTTTGACATAAGCTACAATAAAGCTACATAGTACTACATAAGCTACAATGATGCTCTAATCTATAATGCACTATAGATACTTTCAAAATGCATTATACTGTATATCAGTATAAGAATTAATAAAGTGTTACAGCACCTCCTATTGACAGTCATAAGGCATTATAGCGTAATATAGTACTTAATGAGCTTCAATGAAACTCATCTATAACGAACTACAGATACCCTCATACTGCATTACGATGGCCAGTATCTGGTCAAAATTAAGGATGCTTTGTACTGCATTGTCTGTAGTGCATTAAAGATGAGAGCTTCATAGAGCATTCATATTGCATAATAAACATGGCTATAATGTATGCCTTTTTTAAATATTTATATCCATGCTTGTAATGCTTTATAAATGCATTATAATGTGTTATGAATGTGTTCATAGATTCTTACAGACACGGCATTCATAGAAAGTGTCACCAAAGTCACTAACAGTCATCCTTCCTGGAAACAAACCACAACAGCCTAATCGGACGAGAAACCCATGCCGGAAATCAGACACCCCGCCTACACGGTCAGAGCTACACATCTGAATTGTGCGCAAATAACAACCGTGCACAGACTGCACTAGAGCGTGAATAAACCAATGAACCAAATCCTCCTGTGCCGAGAGATTGTGGCTTAGAATCCCTTGGAACCATCATAAACTGTAACCCTTCCATCTACTGTAAGTTACTTGGGATAAAAATTTCAGTTAAACGAATAAAAGGAAATTAAAGGGAAATGTAGTGCCTTTGCATACGTGCTGCAGATTCCAACACACAGTCCGGAGAGACAGACCACTTGATTTGCGGTCAGAAATATTAACCACGTGAACATGATAAATCAGGAAAACTGCGCTACTGAATCCATCACATTTTCCAAGGATGCCTGATTTAGGTTCGAAATATTAAGGTGTGCTCAGGCTCGGCCGATGAGTGTCTCAACCTAGTCGACGTGGCAGGAATAATATTTTTACTGCAATCCTCCCAAATGCCTTAATGGGTTTAAAGGAATTAAAAAGGTATTATATTGGTTTGAAAGGCAAATTAGATCGTGGGCAGTGTTCCTTAGAAATATTCTGCCGACTTTCTAAATTGCATTTAGTCGGTGGAAAATAATAATAATTATAATAATAATAATTAAGGATTTCTCATAATACTTCCTGATTTACGAGAAGCAATTTGGTCGGAATATTATCAGCATGAAAGCTGGGCTGCAGCTGTAAAATTGGGGCACTTGCGCGGCTAAATCCCCCAACCTGCACAGATCTTTGCCTATTTCCCGCAGCGGGTATCAGACGTGACAGATACGGCAGGGAGTTTCATTCAGGTGACAGTTTAGCGGCCTAGCGTGTCTAAACAGAACAGTGGCGAGAGCAAATCCGACGGCTGTGCGTGGTGACGTCCTCACACTCCCACAGACGTAGAAGGATCCTTTAAAACACTGTACAAATCCGGCAAATAAATCCCCACTAGACTATTACAGCAAAAACAACATTGTTTCAAACTCCCAAAAGCCACAGAGAGAATTAATGCGGAAGTTCCCCACACCCACATCAGGACCGCATGAATAATTAAAGACAGCTTTTAATATTTTAGACTGTCTTCCCTCCCAGAGACAATGTTGTGTTTTTCTTTTTTTTTTTTTGTTCCCCGGTGGAGAGGAGTAACCCTCAACTGTCCAGAGCAGCGTGAGAGGGATTTGGCGGTCGGGCGGCCCACGGTCCGGCATACGGTGGAACAGCTGTGTCGCTACGCTGCTAGCGCGTTTACCTGGTACATGTAGGATGTGTTGGACCCCAGGTACTTGGCTCCATAGAAGAGTCCGTCTGGCCACTTGACCTGCACCGTCTCTCCCACCTCTGGAGGACCGAGCTGGACGCAGTCCCGGCTCTGGGGGGCGCAGAGAGAGCGAGAAAGGTCACGCGCCGACTGAGATCGGCTTAAGGAGACGCCGGAATTAATCCTGCGACTGCTGAGCGGCAGAAACGTGCCACGTCCCACGAGCCCCGCGGATCCGAGCCGCACAGCTGCATGAGAGCAGGCGGGACCCTGTGCGTCTCTATGCTCCGAGTCCCCGTCACACCGTTCAGCCTACAAAGGAGAGGACGATATGTCCGAAATTTTCCAGAATTAAGGGATGGTTGGTCCCGGCTTGGTTCTGAGTCAGTGATAGCCACCTCAGCATCGCCAGACCACCTGGAAATTCACCCTGCTTCCCCTCGAAGACTGTTACTCTGTCCGCAAAGGGTGCTTGTGCAGTCAGAGATGCCGCAGGAAGCAATTCTCGCATCCCAAACGTTCTCCCGCCAGTCAAGCTAGGATTAAGGCTGGCTAATTGTGCTACTATTTTCTAAGGATTTTGCTGTTTGCTGGTGCTGATTTAAGCATTAGAGCAAATTAACTCCTAGTAATTACACTGCATACAGGATGTGTGGTCTTTTCTTAACATGAGACATAAAAACAGTACTGGGATTAGGTAAGACAGAAGCTTAATGAATTCGGTTTCATTAATACCCGATTTTCATTTTCTTGGTGCCATTATGTCCAAAGAAGAAAGTCTTTGGGAAAATAAAAAAAAAAAAATAAAATAACGCTCCGACCCAACTGGGATTTGGGAATCCAGCTTAATTGTCCGGAGCAATTACCAGCCCACAACTTTTTCCATTACATAGAAAAAGACTTAATTGGCCAGACTGCGAAAGTAATGTCAGACTCGACACAGAAATGTTCAGTTTAAAGAGGATATGCTCTACAGCAACGTTTAAACTCACTTTCCCAACAGCAAAATGTGTAACAGCACCAGCGAGGGTCATGATTTATTGATATCAGCACAAAGTAACATTGTGTTCCCTGTCTTTCCCAACAGCACAGGGGCAAATGAATAATCGAGTTGTGTAAGAATTTGACCTAGAACAGGACCTATACATTATTACAGAGGCACGCCGCATCAAACTATCATATATGTCTTCCTGTAACCCAGTTAAAATGCTTTAAAGCTAATCATTCATATAAGCAAATGGCATTTTTTCTGCTAATAATGAGTATTTATAAAGCAACCAATTCTGGGACAGAATGGTACAGTTTTCAAGATTAGACACAAATGTTGCGAAACAGCTAGAATCTTTAATTACACTAAAGAGGTTAGGGCTCTAAGCCAACTCCCACCCAGAAAATCGCCCAAGATGCACCATTGGACCTCCTACCATATTTACGAGGACGCCCAGCCTCCGATTGTACAGGGTGACTGATGGGTGTCTTTACAGTAGGTCGCTTAAATAAATAAATAAATAAATAAATAAATAAATAAATAAATAAAAATCCCAGTAGAAGATCAGGGCACTTAATTGCATGTATATAATTAGGAATAAATGCAGAAGTCATTTTGCTTTTTGCGTATCATTAGGTAACCCTGCGAATAGGACAATTAATCCTTAATTACTAAGAAGGATTCCACAACACTGGAGCAGAATTTTCACTTCTGCGATGAAAATATGTCACCAGATTTAGCATTTTCTATCCTGCCGTTGTATTTCTGTAGGATTCTGTAGAATGTAAATTCCACTCCCTTCATACTGCCTTATATCCAACATCACATACACTATTTATCCAGTTGGAAATTTCTGTGGGGAAATGCAGGTTAAGTATCTTGCTCAAGGATATAACAGCAGGATGCCTTTTGTGGTTTGAACATGCAATGGTCTGTGGCCACTACACCTGTACTAACTGTGGCCTGAAACTTATTTCAGCCATGCTGATCCCTGTGTTTATAAACACTGGAAGGCAATGTGGTGGCCAGTGAACAGCCAGAGGATAGGGAACATAGACATCTTTCTAAATCTGGTTCTCTGACACACAGACATGATTTTTTTAAGCACTGCAGTGTCCACCTGTGCATTCATAAAAGAACAGCATAAGAATGGCCTCTTCTTATCTAGATGTCATCAAAGTGTTGTGTTTTCAAACACGGCTGTAAGACCTTCAGTTAAAAGCATCTGAATAAAACTGTCCTCAAATTCCCATCCATCGGCTCGGAGAAGCATCTTGGAGTTAAATGCCGATATTTTGGTGTTGAACTGAAAATCCCTAAATGACCTGCCTCCATAGCATATGCCGGAGCTTTTCTCTCTCCTGTCTCCATATCCTGTTCTCTGCAGACATCCAAACTTCTGCAGCAGGTCATCTTGTATCTCTCAGCTCAGACCACAGCCAGATGCACATTAACCTTTTATAGCAGTGTTTCCCAATCCGGTCCATGTTTTCGCTCCCTCCAAACTCCCTGCCAGACAGTCCACATTTTTGCTCCCTACTGGGAGCTCAGAGGGAGCAAAAACATTCACCGTGAGTCCCCCCTGAGGAAGCGATTGGTTAACACTGCTTTAGAGCTCAGCTGCAAAATATTACCACACGATGCATGCATTTTCATATCTACTACAGGTTAAAAACTGAGATGAGCCCTGTGTGTGTAATTTATGTAATAATGAGCAAATGGATAAGACGACCCCTACTGTCAACCCTCACAGCTGCCAAAAACACACCAAACCATAAAAGGAAGTACAGATGTAATCCAAAGCGTGCAATATTTCCATTGGCGACAGATCAGAGAGAATCATTGATTACACAAGCTTCTGTTTTCTCACCAAAACGACAGGGTTAACCCGAATCCTACCATCATATCAAAACTAATTTGTCTAGGATAAAAAGTACAAACAAATAAAGGAAATAAACAAGGGCCTTTTTAGAGGTCGAGTACTTCCCTGGAGATGAATTCCCAGCCAGAGCTCTGTCAGATCTACAAGTTTGACTTCCCTGAATTATTGTGAGAAACGGCACAGAAGCATACATCTCAGTAATTAAACCATAAGCGGCAGTGCTGTCATTTATATCATTAGGGGAGGGACGCACTGACAGGGATACTGTCATTTTATAACGCTCATCTTGATTAGCAGTCTGGCTAACCAAGGGTGAAGGTGATCACGATATGTGGTGCGTGTGGGAGGGATGAAAAAGCATCTGCCGCCTTTTGCCGACACTGCATTTCCCGTGGAGTCGGTGATGTGATGGACATTTTAAAAGGGTTATAGGCTCTTCAAATGGCAGCTGGCTCCAAAGAAAACACACTTTGGCTAAAACATTCAGAGCCTCAATCACTACAGCATCCAAACAAGGACGGCATGTTGTCGTCAATCAGAGGCTCTTCCTATCGCATGCATCCTCGTCCGTATGATGGAGCTGCGGGTTTTTATTTGTTTGTTTGTTTGCCAGGTTTTCACGTTTGCTTGTTTTTGTTTTGTTTATCAGGTGTGGAGAAACCGCGCAGCGTGGACAAGGTCGCAGCCTGGCGATTACTTTAAACAAAACATCGACTCGCAAAGCCCGGTACCAACAGAATCACTGGAACGTAGAAAATGGTAGAGATCATGTACTGACCGTATCATGATTAGCCGTAATTCAAGTTAATGGCGTGTCAGAAGACCACAGATCAAGCATCCAGTGTATAAATATCAAAATAACATCATTCATTTTGCTTTTCATTTTTGCCAGTTACAATGATACACTTTGACCACAAATGACAGGGAATCTGTAGGGGTTCCCATGGAAACTCTATACTATCATTTCAAATAAACATATAAACCTTAGAACTTCAGAAATACTATGAACAATGAAAGTAATACAATCTATTTGTTGCATAGTAAAAAAGGGCACAAAATTTATTTTTAGCTACTATTTCATGTGCAGCTCCTGATACAATACCTGACTTAGTGGCTGCAGTGTTTTCTATGGCAAACTTCTGGGTTTGCGCCTGGATTTAGGTCTGTATTTTCTTTGTGGGGACCTGCTAAGGCACGACCCAGTGGGCTCCAGTGAATGCATCTATTCTACAAACCCTTTCCTTTCACCAACACTATGGGCATTTCCCAGCTCTTCGGCGAGAAGTCCGAAGCATGCACAGCAGCAGAGAAGGCGAGTAGGAGCGGCACCTGAGCGCGGAACGTAGGAAACGCCAGGCAGCACAGTAGAACCCCCAATGGGCCTTGGTCTGTCAATGAATGGCGTTACCTTTCGGCGTGCCATTCTGCCTAATTTATCACCAATTCTGCTTGCAGTACCAACCTCACTGGATTTATTTTCTGGCTTTTTTCTTTTGTGAAAAAGCAGTGCTGTACAGTGCGGTGTTGCACTAAAGTGCAGTTCCTTGCACTACAGTACAGATAAGAGCATTGCAAAGGTTCTGATGGGCTGGTTCCTTGGGTCCAGCAGGGATATTCGTAAGTAAGCCGGGGTCACTGACCTGAGCCCAGAGCCAGCTGTCAGACCCATGGCTGCAGACTGTTTTTTGTCCAGTACTCTGCTCTGCCACTCTGCTCTGCAGTGCACGGTGTATAAATGGGGCGGCCGTCACAGCCCAAGCAGGAAGGACATGCAGCTCAAAGCAAGATCTTGACTACAGAGTGGATTCACTGACTCGCACATGGTAGCAAAGATATTGCTGCTCCCTGCTGGGTACAGTGGCTGGGTTTTCCGAATGCTGCAAATTTGAAGCCATTTCACTTTAACGGTTTGAGCCATTCGAATTTCATGGGGTGTAATGTGTTTGGAAAAAAAAAACATTCCTTAAAAGGCCATTACTGTCCATAACATCTAGATGTCTATAAAAGTCAATACTTAGCAAACTTACCACAATGTCCTCAGGGAAGGTGTCATTGCTGAAGGAGCCGTCATCAAACATGACTTCGTAGAATGTCTGTGAGGTGACCTCTGTGACCCTGGATGTGTAGTACCTCAAGTTTTTGTGCTTGCTGATAACCGTCTGCCCCAACACGATGTCCTTCTTACATGCTTTGCTCCTCTGCCAAAAGAGCATCATTTATGATGAGAAATGCAACACGAACCCAGCATACAAACTGAATCCTTTATGTCAAGGTATTTTGCACTTATATAAGCAGGAAAAGTACACATTACAGCTGCCACAATATGCTGTAACATACAGAAATCTAAGACTTCGACGGTGTCGACTTTTAATTACTCATTGTATCAATAACAGATGCTGCCTAGTTAATGACATTAATTATAATCAATGAAACCTTATTAAGAAAATAAACAGAATAAACATCAGCAATTATAATCATCTAAATTAGTCACATACAGCTGTAAAACTGAGCAGCAACAGCTGAACCGTCTGCAGAGAAAAAGAATTGTCACGCTAATCAAATTTCCAAAGGCACAAGTCACAAGCTTGTCAAAATTGAAATTATATATTTTTTTTTTATTGAAAATTTGATATTATGGTAGTACATGGACCTGAATTAGTATGAAGAATTAGTATGAAGAAAGACACTAAAATGGATGAGACTTAGTGGGGCATCTTTCAGACCGAACGGAAGCGCCTCAGAAAGCTAAAGTCCAAAAGTAATGATACTGTTTTTAAAATCCTAATTTAAAGCCTTTGTCATCTGTTTAAATAGCAGTCCGAGGGAGTTGGAACACTCACAGCCAAGGAGCTGCGCGCTTGGTGCCGGTGACAGGTGATGAACACCACGTACGGCCAGTCATCGGGCTCCATGGTGACACCGGCGGCATGTGCGCACGTCACATGGAAGGAGGTCGGGCAACGGCCGCATGAACACTGGATGCAGGCGCCCGACACTTTCTTGACCCGCTTGCGGCAGTAGACACACTTCTGTGGAGAGAGGGGACACCAGATTCCGGATTGGTCGCTGGTTGCCGTGGAACAGGACGGCGACAGTAGAGGGTGTGTGTGGGGGAGGAGGGGGGGGGTGACTCATCATTATTCCAGCTTGGAATTCATTATCTTTTATATGAAAACATCTTATTGTAACTAATCGATGCTGGCAAGTTTAAAAGAGTAGCCGTTCAACATAATTTCTTCTCAGGAGGATGAAATCATTACACCATCAAAACCTTTGTGCTAAATTAAATGAGGAATCCCTCTATTATTCCTGATGAATTCATCCAGTGCAGCTTCTCTCAGAAGACACAGAGTTAATTGCGCAGCAGATTAGAGGGTTTAATTAATCCACTAAAGCGTGCCACTGCATGAGAAATCAAGGAGGTCTCGTGGACGACGTCCTGACGGGATGCGACGATGCTGCTCTGTATGGCTCGACAAACAAGCGTTAACGACCGAGGTGCGTTAAACCAAACAGCACCAAAGAAAGTCTGAACAAGCTAAACAATTTAGGGGGGCAGGCGAGGGAAGAAGTACCAAGATTACAGTGAAGTCATCCTCTTAGCTACTACAAAAAAAACATAAATACGATCCTCTAACTCACCAACGTGATTTCTATACATAGAATATAAGCACTCTAAAGAGCGTTTCTCCTAATGCTTTAAACGCCAGTCCTAGGTGGCAACAGAGGGTGTTCACACCCAGCCTTTGGAAAACGAAGACGCCTCTGCCTCGGACAGGTTCTAACGTCCTGTAGTCATCGCTCCATCACTGATGACAAGGACGGCGGCGGGGAAATGGGGGCGCGAGGTTTTCGAGACCGGAACTAATTGGGATATTTAGCCGGGGGGAGACAGATGGAGCAGGGGGAGAGGCGTGCCCCAATCAGATTATACGTCTCACTGACATTCGCGGAGACTAAACCGTAGCCCCCCTTCCAGAGTGGCAGTGTACATAATAATCAATTCCTTCGCTCAGTGAAATCTTGAGAGGTACCCATTTACCACCTACTGCCTCAAAATAGCTCACTCCACACCCTTCCTCACTCGCCAGAGCAGAGATATGGCCGGCGGATGCCAGACGGCATGTTAAACACTATGCTAAATGTGTCCCTTTTAATAAATTGTCTTTAGATAATTTATGTTACTCTCGTTGAGACATATGTTACAATAAATTGTTAATGATTTGTATATATACACTGCGTGAACATCTCCCTAAAAATGTAAAATACTCTATACTCTCTTGCAGGTTTCGATTAGGCATTTAAAAACGTCCTGTGGTTTCCAACACCGTTGCTATGCTCTCGCCACGACACAAGATAAGACAAGATGTCGAAGTGAAGAGCAATTTAAACATTTCCTTGACAGCCCATCTTGGACGAGAACACAAAGGACCAACATGGTAATGAGTCCTGCAGGACATACTCTGTGACAGCAGTGTATCAAAACGGATTCTGGTCAAAATATGGAGACACTGTTAGCTGATTATACGTTGAGTCCTATAACTCAGGCAGGGCTGGAGTCCGCGCTAACTGTACATGAGGCATCAGCATCCAGAAGCCAGAAGCATCCGGGAGCTCTACGGAGATGCGACATAATTGGCACCTTTCTCTGTTGAGGGGGTGGAAAATCAGTTGGTGCAATAACTCAAGGTTTCTCAGTCAGCTGCTGCATTAGCGACTCCTACTGTATAGGCCAAGCACGCACTGCCATGTTAGCGTTTACCCTTTGAGACAGAGATGTTGCACGTTAGGGAATGTGAAGAACAAAGGCTCAGCTTTCGGACCATAGTCACAAGCACTCCTGCATAAATCACTAAGTTTATATGCTATACTGAAAATAAACTATTATACACTGCGCCCTGGATCCAGCCACTATATTAAACATTTACATTTAGCTAGGGATGTAAACAGTAACTGCGTGATCGCTAATACCTATAAGCGCGGCTATTCCTTCAGTGCTAATAAATGGCGCAAGCGCGGTGGGGAGGCTAATTAATTCTTTTCTTAGGTTTCACAGCTGTGATTTAAGAGGAGATCCAGAGGAAAAAAAAATAAAAGAATCACGCGTGAGACAGGAAGTCATTATGAAGACATTAAGCAGAAGCGGAGCGAAAAGGGCTTCAGAGAGACGAATCCGAAACGCAGAGGGAAAGAGGCCGGGCAGATGGATCATCGGGGGCGGGGTCAGACTGCAGATTGACCGCACGTCTTTATCGATCTGAGAGGCACAAACAAACATGCCACGTTTAACCCAAGTTTCGCCCATGAGACGGCCTCTCCTCTCGGATTTTCACACACCATTCCACCTCACACTTGTCCGGTTGGCCGGCCGTTTCCCCTTGAGCTATCACGTCCCACCGCGGCCGCACACAATATAGTACCAGTCAAAAGTCTGGATACACCTATTGAAAATCACTTGTTTTTCAACAACCCTAAGCACAGCTCGAGGTTATTTAGTAAGTATTGTCTTGTGAAGAAGGAGAGAGATGACCTGGCCCCCACAACCCCCCGACCTAAACCCCATATAGCTGGGTTGGGATGAGTTGGATGGAAGAGTAAGAGCAAGGTAGCCAACTTCTGACCAGAACTTGTGGAAGCTCCTTCAGGACTGTTCAGCCGCATTCCAGGTGGCTACATCTGGAAGCTGACAGAATGATTGCCAAGAGTCTGCAATGTTGTCCTCGAAGCAAAAGGGGACCATATTGAAGAGTCTAAAATTTGAGAAATTTGAGATGTTGAGCACTCCTCTTGGTCTTTGCATTATTTCACATGTATTACTTCAATGCCTTAAGGCCTTTTGCGCACCAGCATAAAAAACCACACTGCCTTTTTCCTTCGGTCTAAGGCCCCCGATGTCGATAAAAGGCCAGATCAATACCCCAGGGATAAGAACATGTAAATACAGGAGTTTGTTTTGACCAGGGGAAGATGACACTATTTACATCTAGTGCTTTTTACATTTACTGCAGGAGCAGACCACCTGGGGAGAGGTCTTCTCCCTGGTGGCGGTTTTGCTGCCCTCTCAGTATCCGTTCAGGTCTGCGGTGGCACTATAGGCTGTGTTTCTGAAGGAGGATAAATGACATCACGCTACCTGCTCTCAGCTCCCCTCGAGGATGAAGCTGTGTCCCAAATTACTGTCGGCAGGCATAAAGTGAAACATTGTACCTGAAGACATCCGGAACACTGAGACAGTTTAATGAGTACTTATTATGATGATCCAGCTACAGTCAGATACGTATTAATGCACTGTGTCCTGTGATGGGAAATGCAGACATAGTTAGCCGATCAGGCAAGAGAAAATGAGCCCCGAGTTTGGATCCTTCCTGAAGTGCTGGTATGGGGGTTTTCAAGGAGACTGTGCTACTGTAACACCTGCTATCACACTATGGCCTCCTTTAGTGATGAGATAATCCCAGATATTTCCTCTCTATATGACTAAAACTCAACAAATTATGGAAAGTTATTGGTAGCTACTATTACAATTTCTACTCTGAGGTCAAAAATTGAGAAAAAAAAATATTCAAAGGTTAACCCTGAATCCTAGGGGGGTGTCATGGTGGTGTAGTTGTTAGCCCTGTTGCCTCACACCTCTGGCGGTTCGAGTCTCTGCCCCGACGCCACAGGTGGAGTTGCCACCGGCTTCCAGCGAGCCCTGGCCCCCGAGAGGCAGGGAGATGGACCCTTCCTGCTTACCGCATGATGGGAGAGCACAGGGCACGTGTGGCACCAAATGTACACCAGTCGCATTAGTGGATGAAAAGTGAACCTCTTAAAAACGTATTACACTGACAAGTGGCGTCTGCGGAACACACACGAGCCAACCACTGCACTCCCAATTAAGGAGAATGTGGATTACCTGGAAATTACACACGCACACATACGCACAAATACTCACATGACCAGTGGCCACGGGAAAATGAACACATGCATCTTCTGCATACAGCTGCCACCCAAATTCCAGGTGGCCGATATGGGCCGATCTGTAGGCATGGCTCAACATGGTGACAGGCTATTATGGGGTGGCTGAGGTAGGGCCCCCCTCAGTAACAGAGACAGAGAGGAAGGGGGGTCCGGGTGGGGGTTCAGAGAGCTTTTGCCGGCTCCCCCACATTCCTGTCACCCAGCTGAATCACAGGTGCCTTTTGTTGTGTGGGACGCGGGGGAGGTGGGGGGGCATCTCATTATTTGAAATGATACAGAAACAAAGTCAGCCCCAGCTCAAAAATGGCGGGGGGGAGGCTGGGGGCTCCTGGCTGAGGTTAAAGGGGGCATTACGGGCGTCGCCAAGCGTGTGCCGCGCATCAGACACAGGGGCCCGGCGCCGGAATGAAGACTGATTACGGGCCCCTGCTGGACGCCGAACCCGGCCGTCTGCTCCATACATTACGGTGATGGATACGCTCCTCCCCGGCCCGGCACTCCGGTCGCCATTCCGGGGGCCCGATAAGCGGCCAAGAGGTGTCGCGGGACATGTTCCACAGAAATAGATTCTATTAATTTCATAAATGGCCCGGCGCGTCGCCATCGCTCAAATTAAAGCGAGATCCGTCAGCTGTACTTAAAACTTGCCTTGCTAACAGGTCAGCCGCACTTCATGAGACAGGAAGCCGTCATTTTCATTCCTGGCTGTCTAAGACGGGGCTGCGTGCTGGTACTTATATGGCTCAGTGAGTAGCCTCATCTTCAGGATAAGGGTTTTGAAACCTACCCTCTGCTCACAGTTCCAGCATCCCAACTCACTGAGCCACATGCCATCTTGGCAGTAATGACAAGTGCCAGTTTCTTCTCATCACTCTTATCCACATCTTCTCTGTGTTCATCTTGTCCGTTCCTCTCTGAAGAAGCTTCTAGATCAAGCGGCAGTGGACCAGGGCTCCTCTCATCTATCCCCTCCCTCGAGGCTCTCGCGCTGACACGGCTCCCCCCACCTGGATACCCCATCCAGCTCTCCCAAGAGTTGTTTCAGGTGGGGACACACCGGAGACAAGAGGACAACGGCTCTGAGAGACAGGCGGACACAAACCGGAACCGTCCGGAAGTGTGTTTGTGCGAACGCCATATTGGGACGGTCATCATTCAAGTCACTGACAGTAGCTGCTCAGAAAAATACCAAAGGTATGTGTAGCATTTGGGTGTACAAACAGAAAACCATGGAAGCAGGCATCATGCGGTAACTTTTCACAGATAAATGGAGATTTTATTGTATTTTTCTGTTATGTAAATTAATGAATGTACTCTGCCTTCAGACTTTATTATGCTTTATTACGTGCGTGCGATGGCCGGTCCGTGGAAAATTGTCTTCCATGAAACTTACCCGTGATGCAAAAGAAGCTGGAGACTGCTGCTTTAAGTCGAATTTGTAGGTAAGTCGGAAAAATAACACAGTACATAATAATACCGCAGTAATACTAAAAGTAACTACATGCTACAATGTGCCTCATGCCGAAAAACCACTGAAGCCGCACAATCTTCTCACGAGCGTCACAAAGTAGCGTGTGTTCGTCAATAAAAAATTATATTTAACCGGAATTTTTAATATGATAGTCTTTATCGCAGTCCGTTTGTAAGTATGAGTTGTCCGTATGTCTTGCATTCATAACCCAGGGAATTACTGTACAGTATATTAATAAAAGCTGAAAATGTGAATTCAGTTGGTTGTTGTCCCCACAGGTGCTGACAGTGTGTCCTCAGTGAGTCAGGTGACTGTACAGAGTGGAGGATCTGTCACCATCCCATGTTTATATGAAGACAGATATAAAAACCATGTGAAATACTGGTGCAGAGGAAGTGACTGGCGGTCATGTGATCCCATAGTACAGACTGACTCTCCACAGAAGAAGGGTGACGTGTCAATCAGAGATGACCCTGAGCAGCGAGTCTGATGCATCCTGGTCTGAGGGACACCACCAGGCCGCAATAGGGTGTCTCTGCTGACGGCGTGTGGTTTGGGGAAAGGACCCGGATGCAGCCGCTGGTAAACAAACCAGGTCCTTCTGTGAGGTGGCAAGGGAGCAGCAGAGATACGGGAATCACAGCTCTCCTAGAATCACGCCACACTGCTGCTAATTAGCACGTGCGGGGCACATATAAGAGTTTACAGAGGGGCAGGAGAACGGCAGGGTAAGGCAGGCAAGCGCTCCACACAAAAACCGTGTAGCAATTAAGACAGACACACACACACACATTAACAAGAGAGTCCTGCAGCATAACCTGACAACCTGAATCTGATTTCACGCACGCACACATACACACACACACACACACACACGCACACACCCACACACCCACACAGACCTGTAGTCATGTCTTTACGGGGACCGTCCATTCATTTCTATGGGCAAAACCCTAATCCCAACAATAACAACATTAACCCCTAACACGACCCTAATCTTAACCGCACGTTTTTTGGCGTTTTCAGTTTTTTGATTGCAGTCAAATATTTTTATAAAAATGGTCAACATCAAAATAACATGTTTTTATCACATTGTGGGGGTCATTGCCTCCCCACAAAGTAATGTATATCTGACCCCCACACCCACACATATACACACAACACACACACACACAGACAGGCGCACACACACGCAGAAACACACACAGACGGAGAAACACACACGGGCACACTGTCTCCCAGGCGACGGCTATTTAAACAGGAAATTGCACGCATTCGGATGACATCGCTAAAACATGTTAATGAGTGCAGGCTTCACTGCAGTTTAACACTGCATTATTGCAGTAGTACCGTGTCATACCAAGCACTGCTTCCCCATGTAAACATGATACCCCCCCATGTATACATGATACCCCCCCGTAAACAGGACTCCTCCCCCCATGTAAACAGAATACTCACCCTCCACATGGAAACACACTGCCCACCCCCTTGTAAATACAGTACTGCCCCCTTTTTGTAAACATGGTACTGACCCCCCCCCCCTTTCAAACATGGTACTGGCCACTCCCCCTGTAAATATGGTATTATCCCCCCTTGTAAACATGGTGGTTCTCCCCTCCCCCCCATACAGAGAGTACAGTCCATTACACAGTGACGGGGGGAGAGAGATACCAACAGAGTGCCTGCCTCCGCCACCCTGCTTCTGTCAGGAGATTTGTGAGCACGTCTGTACCTTATTTCCACCTGGAAGCCGCTGGAAAGCACTCAGAAAGTCCCCACTGTAAATTATGAATGCGGCGTGCTCCTGCTGGGTCGGCGTGACTCCCCTGTGCCCCCCCCCCGCCAGCCCGGCTCCGCCCCTGTTTGCCCACTAGACCAATTAAAACGCTGCTGACATGTCCCCCTTGGCGGTATGACAACGTCGTCTGCGCGACGCCCTGTCGCCCCGTCCCTTTGTGCGAGCGCGAGGAGATGGCCGTTCTGATAGGCAGGGGGGGCGGGCGTGTCGCCTTTGGAGCCCCCCCCCCCCCCCCCCCCCCCCCCCCCCCCCCCCCCCCCCCCCCCCCCCCCCCCCCCCCCCCCCCCCCCCCCC
>JAODLC010000054.1:2997500-3008986 GCA_026781145.1 Hippopotamyrus pictus | reverse complement strand
CCTTTGGGGCCCCCCCCCCCCCCCCCCAACATTAGCCGCTATTGTGCCGGCGCTATCGGCCGTCACCAGCAACGACCCCGCTAACGAACACCATCGACTCAAAGGGCAACTCGGAGCGCTGTTCACCGATTTCTCACGGCCCTCGTCCCGTGATATTTCAAACGACGACACAGGAAATTAGCTTTTAGCGCAGCCTTTCGCTGCAAATGGCAGGCGGCAGGATAAATCAGCTTCGTATTACTGCCACGGCAATGCCGAGCAGTGACAGCAAAGGGCTTCCGCCATCCCGTCCGCTGGCATCGTAACCTCCACGTTTCCCGGCCAAACTAAACCCACGATTCCAATTCAGCGTCCGACATTTCAATAAACAGGCGATCTGCCGACTCAAATCACCGAAATCTTTCCTCCTCCGTTCATTTTCTCGTTTCTGATGACATCATGATTCTACACACGGGGCGTTCCCCAAATGTCCTGCGTGCCCAGGAAGGCAGGAATGGCCTGAAGTCTTCGCACTAAAACACCCCAAAATATTTCAGACAGCAATCACTCCAGATTTTGCAATGAAAACTGAGCAACAGCTTACAGCGTCTAGACAAAAGACGTACCTGAGACACACAAAAGAGCCTATATCACCTAATAATCTTAAAAAGACCTCAATTTTCCTTCTCTGCCTACCACTTCCCTACCTTATGTGCTATTTCATACCCCTATCCCATCTTACACAGGCACTAAAATGTGATGTTCTGATCTGCACCATTGGCGGATATGGCTAACCCCCTGTACTCCTTCCGAGTGACGCTCTTCCCAAAGGGCACGGTTGCGGCTTCAGCTGTCAAATACAAATGACTAGCCGGCTGGAGGGTTTGGCCATCAGTGACGCGACACTCTCATTTCTGGCCGCTTCCTCCCACCGGGAGAGCGAGCTGGCTTCGGGTGTCCTTGAGAAACGCAACACGTGTGACTCTGCCCGTCTCTGCACAGGCTGGACTTGGCGATTACAGAGCTGCCCGGGGATTCTGTCCCGAGTCAGTTTGCGTTCATTTTCTGTTCGGACACAAGACATTCATCACCGGAAAAATTAGAATCTGGACCTTTATTGGCCGCATGGCCAATGCCGGTGTAAATTATTGTTGGCACGGTTTGCTGCTGTTGGAAACACCAAGACAATAGACAATTAACAACTAGGGTATAAACAGACAGAGAATAAATACAAGACACACAACAGGGAAAAGTAAACGCAAGTTATAAATAATAATTTGACAATCCTGAATTAACTTCAATTCCCTCAAGCCGCAAAAAACACCCCGATTACACAGGGGAAAACATTAAAAATGTAAAATGATAAAAGTGCCTTTATGGATAAAAGGAGAAAATAGTGCAATCCTTCTTGAGATATTTACCAGGAATAAATGTGCCTGAAAAATACATGAATCCCTTATAGTCTACAGCTGCCTTCGTGAGTGACGGATATCTGATACTCCGTATCCTTCTGGACATGTTGTCAGCGCTGTCAGGATGACATGCCCTCACGAGGGGGCTCCTCAAGAGCCGCCTTAAACCCGCTAGCCGTGCTAACGCTGGTGCAAACGCTGGTGCAAGCGCTTCCAAGATTTTGTGCATCTTCGTTTGACTACGTCGCTGCGAAATGCGAGATACAGCTGAGAGGCAAGCAAACACGAGCGGCGTAAACGAGAAACATAAAGAAAGAGGAAAAGACGGCAGGAAGCCATTTACGCCAAAATGGGGTTTAACGAATCAGCTGATGATTCTCTTAAAGCACTTTATGGGAGACTAACAGGACAGAAAATACCTATTAGGAGTATTTTAAGACAAGTTTTAAGATGATTGCTTGGACAGATGGTAAAGAAAAATGGGAACCAGATGAGTCCGTAATACCTGCGATCTGGGCCGATTACAGGATTTTTTTTAAGGTGGGTGGCACGAGAAGGGCTTCTATTCATACAAAGGGGCCAACCTTATTAGCCAATGAAATGTCTGAAATCAGTAGGTGACAGGAGATGGGGAACTCTCAGGGCCAAACAGCTTTCAGATCGGGCCAGTGGTCCCGCCCCCGTACGCTGAACAGGAACCTCGAAGTTATCACTGATTGGACACCTTAACGTCCATGCAAAAAAGGGAACATTCCAGACCAAGTAAAAAGAAAAAAGAGGGATAGATAGAGGCAGCAAGATGAGGACTGGGTTATATTACATTATCAGCCGGGGTGATTAGGAAGCCATGTGGGTTGACTGGGGATCAAGGGACGGAGACGGCATCGCAGGCAGCCTGCCTGAGAGAGGCAGCTGTGAATGTCTAACGAGCCGGGGGCTCGCTTAATGAGCGAGCTGAAAGGCTGCTTCTCCTCCAACAAAAGTGCTCCCTCCTTGCACTGCCTGCTGATTTAAAGGGCCCCCGATTGCCCCCGTCGCCTCACAAGGTCCGGAGGCGGCCCGGATGTCCTGCACGTCTCGTTACCGCGACGACTCGTGGAGCCCGGACCCACTCTGCCGTGGACACGTGGATCGGACCTCACACGCAGAAGAAGACCCTACCGCGCCACCGTACTACGGTTAGAACTAAGGCGGGATTTTTCCCCTCAAATATGAGAAAAATCATCACGGGTCTGTGTCCCACGCAGCCGGAACGAACTCGGCCTGAAACGATGCAAAAAAAAAAAAACAAAAAAAACACGGTTTTCATTCCCCGGCGATGGCAGATCGGGGGAAAAGTCCACGGAGCCGCCGTCGTGTTCCACCCAGAACGCATTTGCAGGTAAGCACACGAGCAAGGTGAACTCAATCTGCCGCGCCTGACCTCGCTCTCACCAATCAGACACAGAGGCATAAGCACAAAGACGTAATGAAGGGGAAATCCCTCAAAGGGCTCGCCTCCAGAAGAGATCAGACCCATGCAGCGCAGGCCGCAGACCCGGCTCAGGCCTCCTGATGTACGTCATGCACTCTGAAGTCATGCAACACCGCGACGCACTGCGTGTATCCAAACCACACTGCTCAGACGGCGGGCGTTAAGGGGAAATGAGAGCAAAGGTTTATTACAATGGAATGCACGTGCAACCAAACGTATGAAGACGGACAATCCTCCCATGTGACTTAAGTATCTTATGCTGTACCTTAAAAAAATCTCTGTTCTTCCAGTGTAAGCTGTTCACAATTGAACCCACTGCACAGCCCAAGCCGAAAGTTACTATATTTTTATTTAAAGTATATTTATTTATTCCTTGCTGTCTTGTGTTTCTGATATCGTCTTACACGTAAAGCCGTTTTTAAAGTCTTGGGTGAATGCGATTTTGTTTCATAGTATGTCTGCATAATTTGAATCGACAATAAGACATTTCTTTTTAAGCAGATGATGGATTACTGCACCTGAAGGCACTGCTGACCAGGTTACGTAAAAGGCGATCCGTCCATGCGCTACCGTGCATTTCTGCATCATCGCTGCCTCGCAATCCAGCACAAAGACTCCCCATTCAGCCCTTGGCCGACTGAAAACCCATGGGACAGCAGGAAGCCAACAGGGAGCTCGGTGAGTATAGGGTCATGTGACTGACGGCCACGCCCCCCCATTGACCCGGGGTGCCAGCCAATTGCACCTTTACCTTGTGCGTGTAAAGCCTAGGTGCCGAAAGCGGGACATCGTGCTTACCCTGATTTAACTGGAGGGACAGCAGCCCCCCCAGCACAGAAAGTGACATCACCATGCAGCTCAGCTCAGCTCGGAGCAGCCTGACCTGCTGACGTTCCTCATCCCATGGCCATGTCCAGCGTTGGGGAAGTTACAAAAGTGATCCTTTACAGACAGAGGCGGAAAGTTCAGGTCCAGAGAGTAACAAATCCAGACCAAGGTTTTGTTTCAACCAACCACTTAAGTATAAAGAGTCACAGTCACAGAGTACTCAGCTGGTTGGTTGAAACAAAACCTTGGTCTGGATTTGTCCTTTCTGGACCTGAACCTTTCTGAGTAACTTCCCCAACACTAGCAATATCCACGCTCCACGATATCCACACACATTTATTTCATAGGCTGCTAATTATGACTGTGATTATTTCATTAATTAGCCCCCCCCCCCGGTTCGGGTAGGTGTAGGTCAGGGGTGTGCGGGGGTCACACTCACCAGTTTGTATCTCTGCAGTGGGATCCTACTGGTGTCGATGGGGCTCCGCTCCGTCTCGTTGACGAACTTCACCTCGGGCACGGCGATGGCGCATATCACATGGGCCCATCTGCGGGCACATCGCTACGGTTACGCATGTGCGGGGTTAGGGGGGGCAGCTGTACTGGACGTCTATCGAGACCCAAAAAGTCATGGTGGCATTCCTAAATGTACGGCCGACACAGTAGTACTCAGTTCTCCAGCCTTAAGATGTAGAAGGTACATTGAAGACTAAGAAGAATAGGACCAAATGGATCCTTACTTGTCGTCTGTGGTCTGCTTCAGAGCTCCGCCCCTCAAGTTACACAGGCAGCACTCCTGCGAGGAAACAGAGCCAGTTATAGGGTCACACTCGGGTTAGAAAAAGCTCGCCTCCTACTGGACAGTAACTGAATTGCATTAGTGGGCAATTAATTCTGAGAGGTGACAAAAAACAGAGCTGTGAGAGCAGTGTCTTTTAAAGAGGTGCCAGTGACGTCGTGTTTGACACTGATTGGACGTCTTTACTCAACTGGCCCAAGGCATTTACTGAACACGTCAGGGTACTGGTGGGGCGTAAGTGATCGTAGTTAAATATCCTGTTAAATACCCTGGAACCATTTTATATCCAGGAATAAGGGGTATAGCCCCTGATCAACGTGCCGCTGTAGGATTCCTAATCAGCAGCCACCCTAGCAGATTTAAAACAGAGAAGAAAAAACCCTAATGATTTTTAAGGGCAGGTCCAAAATCCCTTTTTCCCAGCAAAACAAGCCCAGCCTCTCCCCGGCAGTCTAACCCTAACTGATTACAGGGAGGCATTCAGTGTTTCACTGTATAATAAGACCATCCCTGTGTGTGCGGTGCCCGCAATATCGCCCGGGCAGGGACCAGGCCGGAAAGACGAGCGTAAAAGCCACAGCCACCTCCACGGATGGGGAAAAAGCACCTTTCTCCGTCAGAAATGACAAACCCGCCTTCTACGTCCACAGGGAGCACGTCTGATGGGGGTTTGACGTAGCGCGCATCGTTAAAACAGGAAAGAATTCTTACGAAGACGACAAGCAACACACCTGGGTACATCAACGGCACGGATGCCAATATCTGCGCATGTGATCCTGGCCAGATTTACATTCATTTCGCAAACGCTTTCACGCAAAGTGACATACGTTTATTGGGAAAGCGGGGTCCAGTCCATAGAGAAATTAGGGATTTAGCCCATGCTCAAACACCCAATGGTGAATCACTCTGCCGACCATGGGATCTGAACCTATGACCACCCGGTCACAGCATCCTAACACACCAAGCCACACATTATCATCACATATCCACATATTGCAGCAGCAATAAAGCTTTTTATCACACCATCTACACAAATATAATCAGCCTCCTGTTCTGCATAATGCCAGCGAAGTGAGTGAACCATCTGCTGGGTGAATCTTGAACGGCACTCCATAGTGGCCTGCCCGCTCTGAGATCCAGGGGAAGGAGAGCTCGTCTGAGAGGACCCTGCCTCCAGCACTAATTAAAGCTCATTAAAAAGCACCATCAAAACAAAGCAATAAAAAATATAAACAAGCCATTTTAATTTGGGTATGAACCACACAAAAAGTCAATGCATATTAATGCATTTTCCCCGGCCTGCCTGAAATATTTAAAATATAATCTCTCCAAATTCTGTATTATAGCTCATTTCGTTTGAATACAAACAAAAATGCAATTTATTATTTCACTGGAGATTTTTCTCCTCTTTAAAATGATTAATGCGGCCTTGGGGTGATTTTCTTTGTTGTGTCTCTGATTTATGTACAGTACGTGAGCGAGACCTCTATGGCAGGTCAGGCGTGGACGGCATTTGGTACTGGGAAGATTTAAGTTCAAGGTCAAGCTATGAGGAACCACACGGGGTTTCATAAGTCAGAGTAAACTGGCTCTGGTCCATGTGAGCGGAGTCGGACACCTTCGAGTCCCTGCACCTCTACAGAGCATCTCGACAGGCTTCTGCATTGTGCCTGGGGAGGGACGAGCCAGATCATCTGGTGGATGGTGCACGGAGGGAGGGGCTAGGGGGTTTACGGCTCGCGGGAAGACGACCGAAAAGACTGAATCAGAATCGTTTATTCATCTCCAAATACGTACCAGCATTTTACTTGGGGTGTCATGCAGAACAATCAAGCACAATAGAGACAATCAATATAATGAAATTATGTGCATGAATAAAGTAATGTGCCTCGTGTAGATCATGTGACATGTGGGAGCAGGCGGTTAGATGGGTGTGGAGATGGACTTGATCATTGGCTGTAATCACTGCTGCAGGGAAACGGCTGTTCTTTAGGTGCGTGGTTTTGGTTCTGATGGACACTTACGGCCGTCAGGTCCCCGCTGGCGCAGCGATCACATGACCAGCCGCCCTGCACGTCTTGATCGAGGACACCGTAACAGCCTAAAGACACACAGACAAGAAGAATGACGTCACAGTCGCCCAGGCTCTCCGACAGGGATGTCCTCTGCTGGCTTTTCAGAACGGCCTGCTGCTGTTTGGCTCTTTCCACAAGATCCAAACTCAGATTCCAAAATGGTGAACTACTGATCACCGACCTTCCCTGAAAAATGTCCATAACTCTCGCTGTCTTCGCAGAACCATGAAACATCCTCCGTGACCCTGGACACCAGGACCAAGAGATCTGATTGGTTGGACCCACCTCCTCTACGATCTGATTGGTTATCTCTGAACCAATTGTTTCTCCTGCTAGCCCTCAGAACATTTTTGTGTAAGTAAAACTCCAATGAGTATCGTGTAGTTAAAGGCCACACTACCAGACATTTTTTATCCCAGTGTGATAAACTTTTAGACATAACTCAAACAGACAGGGGCATAGGAATGAGGGTGGATGGAGGGACATGTGACCCCCATATTTAATTTGGCTACATTTGTCACCCACAAAAGGAGACCTTTACACTGAAAGTAACCTGTGTCCGCTTCAATATCAAACTCTCCTACGCCATTGTCCATGTACTGCAGTACCACATTTTCACTTTGCAATTTTGCATGTTTATTGCCTTGCACATATTGTTTGCATATTATGTCTTGTTTTTGTTTACATCACTCAAGGAGTTGCTAACTCAATCCTGTTGTGCTGCTGTGTTTGTCATGTAATGACAATAAAGAGCTGAATCTTGAATCATGTAAAAAATATGCCAATCCGAGCCATGTTACCCATTAGCAAAGGCAGAGCTCACGCTCTGCAGCCCCACAGAATGCTGGGATAGCATGCGGCGGAGCTGGCATGGAGCGTGTGGTTCTGCACGGCAGGCATGTGGCCCGGGGGGTGGAGGGATGCTCGCCCAATGGGACGGGCGCTGGCGGCTTCCCCCCAGCCCCACCCGGGGCGTGCCGGCACCATCGTGCACGGAAACAAAACAGAGAGCCGAGAGTGTTTATTTCAGAGGGAAACTATTCCGATATTCGAAATGTGGAGTCAAAAAAATAAAAAATAAGTGCACGCAAATCAACCACATTTTCCAAGCTGGCAACGGAAAGGTAACACGACACCTCCGTGCGGATGTGTCTTGCGGGTGAAGGCAGCCCACTAGCGAATCAGCTTTCAGGAATGCCTTTCCTGGAGCACGAGACGGTAGGCGACACTTACTGGCGTGCACCTGGACACAGCACCTCCTGCAGGAGATCAGGGGGCTGGATCCATCCTCCGCCAGCAGGGCATTGGGGGGACACGGCTCCTCCCGGTACGCGAAGCAGATCTCGGGAATCAAGGGTCTGGTCTTCAGCTGGCTGGGGGCTTCCTCTGCAGGCCTGCTCTCCTCCGGCTATGGGGGGGTGGGAGCACGAAGCCTCGTCAGCACGCACCGAGTGGATCTGTGCGGGCCTGGCGGTCGGGCACAGGGGGCGTCCGAGGTGAGACCGGTCAACCAACGAAACCCTGTACGTCGCTAAGGCCGACTGGTCGTGCCGTCAAAGCTGCCACATTTGGACAAACAACTCTCTGGGCCCCTGGAAGAATCCCTACGCTGTTATATAACCTGTAGCCATCTTTCCCAGCACCTACAGTCTCGGCCAGCAGGGGGCGCCGCTGAGCACATGCCACAGGCCACGCCTACCTGATAATAAGGCATGAAGAGTGTGCATATGGCGCAGTAGGGCTCTGTCCTGGCGGCGTTGGCGTTGTAATCCCGCTCAGCGGGAAAACTGGCCTTCCTGTTGTGCCAGAGGTGGACCAGTGGCCTGGCCCAGGGCTCCGCCTCCTCGTCTGTCAGTTCTGCAGTGGGAGGAGTCAGAGCATTATTGGGGGCGGGGTTACACCCATCTCCATGGCTTCCTTCATTAGCATAGCAGCAAAGCCAGCTTTACTTAACTACAAGTCAAACTACCCGTTAAACTACTGATCATCACGTGCCGACATAATATCTCCTCTGTTGGTAACTTCTATATCCACTTTGACTCCTCCAGTTTCTATTTTTGCACTGGCTGTTGTAGAAGCAAATCTGAAGAGCAGCCCACCGGATATGTTTCCAAGAAAATTTCTGTGGAATGAGTTTTGGAAATGTAATGAAAGTTCTTCGTTGGATTACAGGAGGACTGAGTGATTTCTGGGTCCCAGTACTGTAACATACGATGAGGAAGCCTGACAGATTGTTGCTCTCACCTCAAATATAACAAAAAAAAAAGTTCTGAAAACTTGCTCTTAAATTGCATTTATAATACTTGTAGAGATGCTCCCAGAGTTAAGATGAGGTTACGTTCTGATAACCCTATCGCAAGGCGAAAATGCATTTTAATAAGTACGTCAACCTACCAAACATTATGGCCTAGCCTAGCCTACCTTAAAACATGCTTAGAACACCTACATTAGCCTATAGTTAAATCATTAACACAAAGCCTATTTTATGATACAGTGTTGAGTATCATGTATTTTATAGAATAATGTACTGAAAGTGGGAAAACGAAGTATCGTAACCTGGGGAGAGTCTGTATTTGTAGGTGTATTAACTACACAAGTAATATTTGTATTGACTTGCTGCTGTGACAATTTCCTGTTACAAAATTTAAAAAGTATCCATCCAACTACACATCTATCTTCTTTCGAAAAGTCTACTCTAGTAACATGCGCACTGTATGGAGTATAACCCCCCCGCCCCCCCACCCCCGCAGCCTTTTTGGCCCGTGAATTCCCTGGATTTCTGGAACCAGGGTCTGCACAGATATTATGGGCCAAGCAGCAGCTGACAGGCGGAAACAAGCAGAGCAGCTGGGCACGACCAATGAGACACGGACACTTTGACAAAGATAAACGCGGAAAGGTTCTGGGGTAAAAAAAAAATGAAAGGGCCATTTTGGCGGTGGAAGGGAAGCTGGGTGCAGAGGCCAGAGGCCCAGGACACCATTTTCCCACTGGCGATCGGCTTCAGAGATGGTCCTCTAACAGCATGGCTGGGACGGGGCAGATTAGCGGGGTCCTTTGGAGGGCGTACATGGCTGTCCGTGCACATGCCCGAGTCCATTTACAAAACGCAATGCGCGAATGCCGTCACCAAGAAAAACTATAAAATACATACATCCGACTCAAATACAGTTTTTCCCTCTGGGTTTTTGAGGGAGAAAAAAACATAAAACAAAACATTTCATTGCTTTAATTTTCTCGAGGGTAGCTTTGGTAATCGCTAATGGCAGTCGAGCGAGAGTAAGTGGACGGCCCACACAAAAAGAGGAAATCAAACGTGTAGCCTTAATATTATAAAAGTAAAGATGAATTGCAACTTTTTTAGCTTATAATACCAAATAAATTCATAGCCAGAGGTCAACTGATTAGCTATGCCTAGCAAGTACTGGGTAGGACACCCTTTTGCCTGCAGAACCACGTTAAGGGTTGACGGAAACCTTTTCTGCACTGCTGTACTGAGCTGTTATTTCTGTACTTGTGGCCTCCTTGTTAGCTTTAACGAGTCTGGGCGTCCTCCTCTGACCTCTCTCGTTAACAAGGTGTTTCCCGCCACAGCAATAACACTGGCTGCATGTTTTTGTTCATCTCCGTAATTTCTACACTCCAGTAGTGCGTGCAAATTCCAGAAGGGCGACTCGTTTCTGGGATGCTGGAATCACCGTGTCTGGCACCAATAATCGCACCACGTTCGATGTCGTTTAGGCCACACATTTTAGCCGCCCTATTCCCAGCTACACATTAAATGAACCTCTTAACCCCGTCTGTATGATTCTGTATGTATTCAGCTGCAGCCATGTGATTGGCTGTTTGGAGGAGCAGCCTTATCTATCTGACTGACCACTGATTGGACAATACAGCTTGTGCCCAGTACAATAAAAATGTGCAAGATTAATTCTCAGTTTCACTACGTGAAGCATTTTGAAAACAAATTAAACCATAAAAGGTTAAGTCTGGGCGATAAGCTGTCCTCCAGTATCAGTTTACATAAACAATCCTTTTTGCATTAACATCACCACCAAAAGGCCAGGCGGGATCAGTGAGATTCAAAAATTTCCAAACACAAATATTTGAATGATCTTATTCTTGGTTTATTTATATTAAACGAAAATATGTTCGTGTGCCAAACATAAGGTTTCGGTAGCAAAGAGCGAGATGGCAATCTGGACCAGCGGCTCTGACACGGGCCAGCAACGTTTACGTCCTGGCAGACATGTGTGAGATGTCAAAGCAGCGGGTGACAGCTTGAACCAGCAGGCAGATCCCCATGATGAAGCTTTGACCCTGCGTGACCCCAGTGCGACCCCTGCGTGACCCTGCCTCCCCAGGCACGCTTTAGCAGAGGGAAATGATTTAAGTGGGACTGCCCGATTTGGGAATCCCATCCAGAAGGGCTGTGTTTCAGATCACCGAGAGGGAGCACGGGGCCCTCGTAGGGACGACTTTCTGGAGGTCTAGTACACACGCTCTGGCAACGCAGAAGATGGTGAGAGATGAAATTACTCTCGCCTCCCCATGGGAGACGCCCTAAAACCCACACAAGCCTTTCCTGTTTGTGTGCACGTGTTTGCGGTGGTAGTGGTGGGCAGTGTTAATTACGTCAACGAAAATTTTGACGATAAGTATTCGTTGACGACCTTTTATTTCATGACTAGATTGTAATGACAACGTAAATGGTAAAATGGTTGCCAACGAAAATTACAGCGAAATCTCTGTTCATTGTGCTCTGACGAGTAAAGACAAGACTAAATTGCTAGCTCCGTTCGGGAAGACAACCTAGATCACAGTAGCCGTCTCAAAGCATTAGTTGTTATCCTTTTTAACCAATCATTTAGATGCATAAATCTGCAAGTGCATATACAAATTCTCACTGTCTCCATGCA
>JAODLC010000054.1:2973051-2989677 GCA_026781145.1 Hippopotamyrus pictus | reverse complement strand
TATGGCTCTCACGGGAATTACATTTTAAAATATGTGCCGTTCATGGCTCTCTCAGCCAAAAAGGTTCCCGACCCCTGGGTTAAGGACTTTCCTCAAGGACCTGGGCAAGATGTGATTATTCCACCAAGCATGGGATTCAAACCAGCAACCTTGCGATTACAGACACAGAGGTCTTACCCAACAAGCCACAGAAGGTTTGAGGCTCTCATCATATGATCACAGCGGACGCCTGAAGCACTGCGATGAGACTGCCGCACCCCACCCATCTCCCGGCCAAGGCCTGCTGGAGGCCTCCTTTCACGCCGCTTCTCATGCGGAGTGATGAATCATCACCCGCGAGCGGCCCGGGTCAGCGACAAGGCCCTCATGAATATGCAGCGCGCGGCGTTCATCAATTACACATAATTAGGGCGTTCCGGTGTCGTCTTCCACTGTCACTTAGAGAGACATTGGTGTGCAGACGCAGAGGCCCAGGGAGAACTTCTAGAAGATTCTGTGAGCCCCCACCCTGCGCCCCTACAGTAAGCAAAGCAAACATTTAAGGCTTTTGTGTCGGGTCTTTTGCGGCTTTATGAACCCCCTGACCACATCTGGAAAGTTCTGGTGCTATTAAGCGGCCGTGTATTTGTTGGAAAATGTGCACATTCGATTCCACCCTCTCCCCCCCAACCCCAGTTCGTGCTAAACGTGCTAAACACGCTAAACGAAGTATCGCTGTCCTCCCTGCGTCCACAGCCCACTCCCGCATCCATGGGAGCCATGGCGACAGAGGAAATGAATTCCTTTGACTCCAGTAATCAACGCTGTATCACACGACTGGAAGGCGAGGAAGTCACAGAGAGCTTTTATAACTGCAATACTCTCATGTCAGAACTATTTACTCTGGCGGTTTTATCTGCCTTTTGAGGGTGGCTCTTTTCCCAAGGCTTTGGTCGACCACACTGTATAATACTTGTTATATGTATCACTTATTTACTGAACCGTTTCATTTTCTCATTCTTGACTACGATAGAACAGGGTTTCTGATCTTTACTTATTACATGCCTGGCACAAACAGGCAGATGTTATTTATGGGAATATACACGCAGCCCAGCTCTAGTGTAGAAACAAGACAAAACAATAAACCCAATGTAAGCTTGGTTTCTACGTCCGTTGTATAAATATTTAAGGATAACACACCCGGCCGCTATGGGGGAATTCTGCTGGACAGTAGAAACACGGTTATAGAGATCCAAAAAAAAGTGTAGCTATAAATGTCGAATAAACCAGCGGTTTTAGAGATACATGAGTGTGTGCCATAGATTGTTAGCATGTTTCCACAGTGTGACAGGCGGTCACTGCATATGCGTGCAGAATTAACGAAATGTATTTCAACACGTAGTCCTGTCATACGGACTAAAAACCCTGGGAAAATGTTGTGCCTGTAATCTCGGGCCTCACTAATGCAGTTGCCATTTTAAGTGTGTCCCATAAATGTGCTGCAATTTTCAGGAGTTCGTCACTAAGATGTGCTATAACGAGACATGGCAAGGTTCAAGGCAGAAGTGGGGTTGCTGCTGGAGGATTAGCGGGTGGACAGGTGGGTGGGCAGGCAAACAGACAGACAGCTAGGCAAAGACAGTCAGAGAGACAGGGAGGCAGGCAGACAGACAGGTAGGGCAGGCAGGTGGGTGTCCAATCAGAGACAGATAGACAGATAGGCAGACCAGCAGACAGGCAGGCTGGTGGACAAACAGGCTGGTGGTGAGGTAAACATGCTAATCAGGCAGGTAGGCAGACAGACAGGGAAGCAGACAGGTAGACAAAGACAGACAGAGAGGCAGACTGGCACACAGACAGGTAGGGCAAGCAGGTAGGTGTGCAGACAGAGACAGATAGACAGACAGGTAGGCCTGCAGGCGGCCAGACAGACAGGTAAGCAGACAGACAGATAGGTAGGCCAGCAGACAGGCAGGCTGGTGGATAGACAGGCTGGTGATGAGCTAATTATGCTAACCAGGCAGGTAGACAGATA
This sequence comes from Hippopotamyrus pictus, assembly GCA_026781145.1. Taxonomy (NCBI): domain Eukaryota; kingdom Metazoa; phylum Chordata; class Actinopteri; order Osteoglossiformes; family Mormyridae; genus Hippopotamyrus; species Hippopotamyrus pictus. The sequence continues at coordinate 2,987,663 of JAODLC010000054.1, read as the reverse complement.
GGTAGGCAGGTAGACAGACAAGGTAGGCAGGCCAGCAGACAGGCTAACAGTGAGGTAGCCAGGTTGGCAGATGGGCAGATAGACAGACAGGTAAGCAGGTCAGCAGACAGGCTGGTGGCGTGTCAGTCAAACAGGCAGAAAGGCTGACGGTGAAGTAAACATGATAATTGGGTGGGCAGTCAAGCAGACAGTGAGGTAAACAGGCTTGCAGGCAGACAGATTTTATAGATAGTGTCTTTCTTGGGGCTGTGCACTATAGCTGTGTAACACTTAGAGGTTCCCACCTCATCGTCCACGAGGGCAGGGATAGTTAGGTCTCAGCATCACCACTGAGAGATGCATACACTTCTGTGATTTTCCACTGAGTTTGGGGGGGTGGGGGTGGAATTAAGCCATTAAGGGAAGGAAAATTTTCTCCTCAGCTTTGACTTGAGGGAGTAACATTTTTAATTGACTTCTTACATTATATCTACCCTTGAGCACAATCTTGTTTACATTAACAGTCATTTAAAAAAACAAAACGAAAAAAAAAATCGGCACCCACCCCAAGCAAAGTTACGTGTTCGGGAGAGTAAATATACCTTCTGCTGTCAGAGGCTGGGCGGTGCACTTCAGAGACTGTGGCCTCATGCCCCCTCAAGTTATCGAGCGCGAGAACGTGACACGAAAGGCACTCCGCGAAATGCAGCCGCCAATCGGAATCTAAGTCAACGAGGTGGATCACCTGGCACGCAATCCGTTTACGTTCACGCTTAGCACTTAGCTTAGCGACCTCCTTATCCAGTGGATATGATGATTCAATCAGCACTTTGCGAGGACGACAGACACAGCCTAAGCGAGCGAAACACGAATAAGCGCTTTTCATACTTCCATACTCCCACCAGCTAAATAAATGATCTGTTTACCTTATATAAATCATACACTGAGGGCGTTTTTTCTGTCATCAACTTAATGATCCCCAATCGTAGGAAGCCACAGGATTTTAGAACCAGGTTGACTCTCCCATGCCGTCCTTTATGAACCCTCAGCCCCCAAAAACACTTTATTTAGGTTCTAAGTCACCAGCATGAACTCTTGTTTGCTCAACGAGTCCCCAGGCTGGTCAAAGGCAAACAACTCTTTCACTTTGGCCTCTCGGAACACAAAAGACTGGGAGGGCAAACACCAGATTAGTGCAGCCCACAGAAATACGGGGAGCGGTACTCTGAGGGGCAGGTAATGACGGTTTTGGTTTGGCGAGAGAGACTTCTCTCAGAAGGTAAGTACTGCTAAATTCACGGACAACTCCATCATCATCTTTGTTGTAGCAGACTCCAAGCTTTCTTCACTCATTAAAGAAACCACACATATTGTAACGCAATAGGATTGTTGAAGACCAACACTTTCAGTTAAATATCTCCAAAATTCTCTGAAATATTTTAAATCCATACACGTCCCGGGTTTAGGTGAGTGTTACTAATACCACCCCGAGTTTCGACCTGCCATACTCCATTACATTCAGCCCACCTCAAACTTCATGAGATAAAATGCCAAATCCGAAGGCGGCACATTCTGGCTGTGCCCTCAGTGATTTCCTGCACCCTACAGGGAACATTCCCAGCTACGCTGTCAGGCTGGACTTTTACACGGGCTTGAAACACAAAGGCTGCTGGTTCCAGGAGCTGGTACTCAGACTAAAATGCTGCAGGGAATCAGCCATCTGAATAAAGGGGTGACACCGTAAGATGCTCCTGATAAAACTGCTCATCAGCTGAAGCCAAACTCATGCTATCTGCAAACATACCTCTGTTCACACTTCTCCCCCCCCCGCCCCATTTACCTACTTGGTACATTCCAAGCTCTTGGTTCACCCCAGTTGTTGGCAGTATTCGAATTAGCAGGATTATGGAGAGGGGTGACCCACCTTCTGCTGGGGGGCCGGGGCCTCTTGCGCCGCTGGAGCCAGCTCTGCAGCTCGGGTGTGGAGCTGGGCGTGGCTCGGGAGTGATCAATGGTACACACATCCTTGCCTTGCTTCCACACCTGATAGCGGTCTGGCTGGAAGCGTCGCACGAATGGGTCCATGGAGATCTTCACCATGTCCTTACTGCAGGTGCACTGTAGAGGGCAGTAGAGATTGCATTCACTAAGCATCAAGCATCACGCTCACTCTCCTGGAGAAGGGAGGGGGGGGGGGTGTATTTGCAAGTATGTAAACAATAGGACTGCAAAATATGAAGAAAAACCAAACAAAATAAGTTTCTCAGAGACCAAAAATTGGGAAGTACTGTAAGGAATCCATTTGCAGAGTCATTTCAACAAAACAATGGCTTATTGAACAGCAAAATAATATGCTGTCATACAGTGCTGACATACACCCGGTATTCAAAGGCAGCTGAAATGCAGAATAAGGATAGTTCTTTACCTACCTTTATATCCTAAAATGGTATTTTGCAAACCGGTCCCCAGGGACCTCGAGCTGGTCCACATTTTCGCTCCCTCGCAGTTCTCAGTAGGCTCACTGGTTCCCGGTTGGGAGGATCAATGCATCACTAGCAAAAAGGCTGACTGTCTAGCAGGAAGCTGGGAGGGAGCAAAAACGTGGACCATCTGGGGGTCCCCGAGGACCAGGTTGGGAAACAAGGTGACCTGGAATGTGGGGATCCTGAGAGCCAGGGACGGGCCAGGACAGGACGGAGACTTCTCAGGAGAGCAAATGCTAATTCAATCACTTTCTCTAGTCACCTGTTTATTCAATCAGTCCCTTATCATAGCGGTGCCAAACTGAACCCCAATTCTCTTTCTGTCTTTCCCATGATCAGAATTTGTTGACTGTATTCAAATTAAGAAAGACAGACCCAGCATTAAGAGTGACTTTCATTGGCTGAGTGCCTCCAGACAGCCCAATGACAGCACTGGCCATAGGACGGTGACAGCTGGCTGCCCGCTGGCGCTGGTAGGTCCACCTACAGGAGCTGATGCAGAGCCGGATGACCCGGCGGGTCGGGACCCACCCACTCTCCTCGACGAGACTCTCCTAATCACACCACGGCGGTAGGAACGGGCCGGCGCCTGCGAGCCGCCTCACACCAGCCGCGCCTGCGAGCCGCCTCACACCAGCCGCGTCTGCAAGCCGCCTCACACCAGCGGCGCCTTACTGCCTAAAACAGGTGGCTACCCCAGACCGCATCTCACGGACGAGCGGGACACTCGGAGGCCCGGACTGTCGAGAACTCCTGTGACACGAGGACGTGTCTGCACTGCAGGCGACATGGCAGAAGGGAGGAGGGACAGCAAAGGTGCGAGACTCGAGGGAAACTCCGAACATCTCCGTCAGAGATGAAACTGTGTTTCAGAGATGGAGAAGTTCAGGGCTACTCATGGACAGCACAAAGGTGGACATACCCGCAAAACATGTGGGTTACCCCGGGGGGGGGGGGGGAGAAAAAATAAACAAACTTGTTGAGTGGGGAGAAAAAATAAACAAACTTGTTGAGTGGGGTCCCCAACTATACAATACAGGAGTAATCGTGTTCAAAACATGATCATCTGGACGCCCAGCGATGCTTTCACTAGTGAAAGTTTTTACGCACCGACTGGAAAGTTACTGAGAGCTCTAGAAAGGGTTGAAAAGCACCAGCGAAATCCCAAGAGGTCAATAAGGTGAAAGAGTCAAATAGCCCCATAATGCCTGGTTTGGGGGGGGCAAAGGGGGCCCTTGAGAATAATTAGAAGGGGACAGAAGATCAATAGTCATCATTAACCGAAACGGTCATTAACACACGGCCCTCGCTGATTCTGCCCCTCGCCCATTGGCTCAGCCGTGGAGACAGATGGGAAAGGCCCAGGAGATCAACGACGGGATGGGGGGAGCCTTAAGGGGAGGGCGAGTCCACGGGGGGGACAGCGAGGGCTAGGCGGAGCAGACCGGCGTGTCAACCTGCCGGTGATTCATCAAAGAAGGAGAAGACAAAGCCCACTGCCCAGCAGAATAACGAGTCACGGACGGCAGTGGAGAGACGAGTCACGGACGGCAGCGGAGTGACGAGTCACGGACGGCAGAGCCTTAAGGTCACCCTGTCATCATTTTTACGAGGAGCCTTCCCAGGAGCACCCAACCTGGGGAGTTTTACTCACACAAAAATGTTCTGACGGCAGAACAAATAATTATTACCGTTAAGAGTGGCGGGACCAAGACGTCTGATTGGTTGGTCCCGCCTCCTTTAGTTGCTTGGACCCACCTTCTCTAAAATGTGATTGGTTCAGAGAGATGACCAATCATTTTTCCTTCTGCTCTCAGAATATTTTTGTGTAAGTAAAAGCACCCAAGAGCACCATCTGATTTGACGCGATTTCTGAAAAGAGCCCCCCCCCCCCCCAAAGTCTGACATTCTTTTAGAACAGCATGCCTGGCTAATTTTTGGAACATCATGAAGAATGCAGTGATGAACAAACAGGAAAAGAACTACCTACCTATAACCTAATGCAATCTAATAGATGCTTAATGCAAACACACAAGTTCTCGTGTAGCGATGTCACTCTGAAAGGGAGGCGCGGCCTTTTATTTGCTGTCCAAACCCAGGCAGCGTGAATCGTAGCGCCCCTGCAGCCCTTGTGACATCACTGCGGCTGTGGGCCAGTGCATGGATGTTACTTACGTTAATGGCACGTTAAAGATGGCAGCATGACAAGTGACTTATTAATGCCTGGAGGGGATAATGGATGCAGGCGATGCACCCACCCCGTCTGGTGGACGTGCTTCACATCACATCTCCACTGTCTCTGTCACTGCGACACACACACACACATGGGTTTGTGATTACTGTATATCTTTGTGGGGACTCTCCATTCATTTCTATAGGGGAAAACATTAATCCCAGCATGATGACCTTGACCCCTACCCAGCCCCAAGCTTAACCATAAGCAACCAAGCAAAATTCAAGTCATTTTTAGTTTTTTGATTGCATTCACAGATCTTTGTGGGGACCTGAAATATGGTCCCCAGAACTTCAAAATAATGGCTTTTTATTACATCGTGGGGAACATTTGGTTTGAATTTTGATCCTTTCCCACGCTAGTGATATGCTGCCCAATACTTCCTACTAATGCTGACCGGGGGTAACATCCAGGCCTCCGGGATCTGCATCAGATGTTCATGCTTGTAATCGCTACGATCTGTAACAATGTATCACACTGTACATATATACACTGTAACACCTACTGTATGCATATGTATCAAGTACTCTGTGTTTATAGGCTGAGCTCGGTGGATCACCAGAGATTTATGAAGAGGGGAAAGAAGTCAATTAAAACCAAATTGTGTACCCCCCCCCCCCCCCCCCCCATCAGGCCATGGTGCAACGCCTGGGCTTTGTACAGGTGGTTTACAAAATATGAAACCTCTGGGAATGAGCTAAGCGAATGAAGAACGAAGAAGAAAAATAAAAATTAAGTCACGTCAATTATGTGTATACAGCTGCAAGTAATATAGAGCATAACTCTGCAATTCATTGGGCGGCCAGCAGGGGGCATGCGGCTAAACCGCAGAGGTCGTGGGTCACCGGGACGTCATGTCTGAAGCCTGAAACAGCCGGATCGGAGGAGTTTCAAAGCCGGTGCTGTCTTACGCCAAGATCCGTCACAGTCTCGCACCTGCGGGGGGAGTAACCCCCCCCGAATCAGAAGTCTGTTCCTGCGCACTGGACTGCATCGGTCACAGTTTACTGCCCGTGAAAAATGACAGCCCATCACGGACTCCTGAGAAGCACCCTTAAACGCTTAATCATCCACATCACTCAGCAACACTCCGGCCGTAATAAATCAGCGCGGGGCAGACTAAATGATAATGCACCTTTATTCTCGTTATATATTCTTTACAAAAGGCCTTAAAGTGGAGATGAAGGAAAAATATGTCTAGATGACACACCAGACTGTTCAGCAAGGCCCTGAAATATTGCGTATGTACAGTGTATTTCAGCTGGTGCCTCTGGTGATCTATAGAGTGTCAGAAAGTATTCGGCGATCCTTTGTCCGTGTACAGCGAGACAATGCATCCAAAACCTCAAAGGGGAGGGGCTGTCGGAGTCTGGAGCCTGCCTCTCATGGTCGCCTTGGCGACAGGCTGCGATGGGCGTGGTCGAGCTCTCACTGAGAGCGGGCAGGGACAGCAGACCGCATGGTAAATGGCACACAAGACCTAACGTTTACACTTTATTTATTCAACAGATGCTTTTATCCAAAGTGACGCACAGATTTGGGGCTTAGGGGCCTTGCTCAGGAGGCCGAGGGTGCCAACCACGGGATTCGAACCAACAACAGGATTCGAACCAACAACAGACATGGTGCATTAACCTACTGAACCACACACATTGCCCCATAATATGGGATGATAAAGACCTGTAATTTTACATTCATGACTCGTGCGTGTGTGTGTGTGTTTGTGTTTGAAGGGGGGTGGGAGGGCGGAAAGCACACAGACACCCAGCACACTTTAAAGTTCTGCCTGCGGGAACATCAGCAAGGCCATGATCTGATCCAGCACGTGAGGCCCTTAGAAACCGCATCATGGGCTCTCTATTAAGGGGTGTCTGCTTTCTGCTACTGCCCCCTCCCCAGATGGAGCCCCTCCCCTACCACCTTCAGACCGTCAGCAGACAGTGCATCGAAGCTGCCGGCGCCACGAGCAGTCCCCATCACGAGGGGGCGGGGACCGTCATCAGCCACGCCCCTCGGCTACACCAAACACCGCGCTCCTAACGCCGCACGATGGAGCCTCGGTGAAGAGCACGATTCAGCAGGTACTTCAGCTTCACTCCCATTCACTAAAGCACGGCCGACCCAACTGACCTATGGTGTCTTTCAGAGCGACTTCCAGCTCCCCAGATGATAACTCGAAAGGTGAAATGATTATACCATTCACAGAAAAGCCAGTAAAACTCATCTAGCCTTATAAAGATGTCTTTGGAACAACACTTACCAGTAGCCCTAGAGCGATCGGGGCTCAAGGCCTGGATCGAGAGCCCAACAGAGGCATCATTCTACAGGCCATGGGATTTGAACTGACAACCTTCTGATAATGGGCATAGTGTCCTGAAGCACACTTCTACAAGCTGAACTGCTGATGGAAGTAGCTGCAGGTCTCACAGCACAGAACAAATCAGGCCTGGTTGCAGGTCCCGCTTTCAGTCTCACGAGAAAAGGCATCCTGGGTTCCCTGTCAATACAGCTGGCGTCCGAAAGGGCCACATGCCAGGTTTGGGCGTAAGATGGCGCTAGTGTGCACCGCTGAGCCGCCTCCATCTCATTGGCCCGTCCCCAATATGGACGCATGCAGCTCAACCGTATGAAATTAATGCCTTATTCCATTATTAAGTCATCAGTTACCGCTGATAAGTGCAGATACAAAAGAAAGGGACAACATTGCCCCCTGGCTATGGAAATGATAATGACCATGTTAATATGCTTTTGCAATAAATGTGCATAACCTTAAAAATGCACACATATATACCCTAAATACAACTTGCCCTCCAAAACAAATTCTACAGGCAGAATATGAGCACTGCACAAAGAGTGGAGGTGAGAATCAAACCCACAACCCGGGAGGCTCAAACCACCATAATGCCCCCAAAAAGGTATTTTAATAAATCCCAGTTTTTGTAAGAATCCAGGAATTCATCCACATCAAGTCAGCAGTAAGCAAGACGTGACAATAGGCCATTACTTCTATAAAGAAAGGGATGGCATGACTCAGCAGGTTAGGACACCGAGGTGGGGTTCAGGAGGTCACCAGTTCAAATCCCAGGGTCAGCAGAGAGATTTCACTGTCACCCCCAGCCAGTCCAGAGACTGTCTGACCCTGCTTCCTCAAAATAAATGCAAATCGCTTTGGCTAATAGTACGTGATAAATGAAGTGACAGCAAACTAATTCGGTTTTAAAACAACTAAAAACATGCACTAAAGCTTTACTGAACCACTTCCTGTCATTAAAATGTCTGTTCTGTTCCTGGTTACTGGCGAACTGGGAGGCATCACAATTGCGGCTGTATGATAACTGGGATGTCTGTCTCTTGAAAAATGAGGATGTTTGTGCACCATTAGCCCTCTGAGGTGGACTTTAATTTTCTTCAGCAGTTCGGGGATAGCCACGTCAGGATCTCTTGACTGTTCCCATCATAGTGTGTCTCTATCATACGCGCAGTGTTTACCAAAACTCAACACTTAAAAAACACACGCACACACATAGATACATATGCACAGAGACACGCACATAACTGGTACGCAAGTACGCATTCGCTGTGATACACGCAGACATTTCCTGTCGTAGCACACACATTTTATGTATACATAATATAGATGGATATATCTCTCTATACATACATACATACATACATATATATATATCCTTACAGCTCATTGAAACAGAGCTTAATTTCTCCTGAAAAGTGATTCAATTAAAAGCAATTGTCTAATGTATACCTGCATGCCTTTAGTATGTGATAGAGGAAACCAATAAAATTGTGAAAAGAAATGATTTATTGTTCATTTTACAAAGATAGGCTAATGGATACGCTATAGGCAGATTTGTTGGTGCCCCTAAAGAGACTATTTAATCTTGCATTAAAGTCACGTTCAAGTGTTAAATATGGAATAAACAATAAGGGATGTCATTAAACTTTTGGCAGTTTCAAGTTATTTCAGAGACCGTTGTGTTTTTTTGTGTTTTTCGTGGAAGGGCACCAACAAATCTGTCCACATCTATACACACGCGCGCACACATACTCAGACTCATACGCACACACAAATATTGTTAGGGAAAGACGGTCGTCTCGTCAATCACAGACGAGCCGTCACATGGGCCGGTGTGTGGAATCCGAAGCGGACATACATCCTGTTTTATAGCTTGCTTTGCATGAGGAAGGTTTTGGCTCAATGTCTAGAGAACAGAACGGAATGTTAAAGATCGGCCAAAGCGTCACCTTGGGCTTTAAGCGTAAGTGTCCCCGTGAGCGGCCGGCCCTCCCTCTCACCCCGCCCCCCCCCCACACAGAGGGAGGCTCATTAGGCAGTCCCAGGTGCGACCCGAGCGGCGATTCCGCTGCCGTAAAGAGCGCTAACGGCTCCGGTAGACGACCCGCCACATTATTTATGAAGCCGGGAGCATTTCCCCGTCACGTCCGCCGTGCACCTCGGACTGTCCTCTCTGGAGAGATTTAGGGGGGCCTAATTACTACATCTGTCAGCCCCGCGACCGTCGGAGGCCAGCGCTGATTTTTATAAGGCCCGACGCCGGACGAGCTCGGGAATAATTCGAGGGCAGGATGGGCGGCGATACGTGGCTGTAATTCACAGGGGCCGATTAGCTGCTGGCGGTGCCAATGGGCAGGCCGGGCACCTTCTTCACGTAACGGCGAGTCGAACGTGTAGTGTCATGTTCGGCTGGAGGACGGAGGCCACCATTAACCTGCGTCGCCGTGCCGAAGTGGACCCACTTCAACTGCTAAGATCTCGACGCGCCGTCAGAGAGGAAAGAAAAAAAATCAACAGAAGAAAAAAAAAAATGGGTCAGTTGGAAGTGCTCTTGTAATGAGTTTCCAGCATTCATAACCAATAGGTTGTCGGCTCGAGGCCCAAGTTGGCGACACGGTGATGCTTTACCGCTGATATTGTGGAGGTGTAAATAAAGCAAGTCACTTTGGATTAAAGGATCCTGCCAAAGCCATCTAAAAAAATAATACTAAAATATCCAATCACATCATCTCACAGAGGACTCCACACTCAATCACAAACATTTATTCAGCACTTTTGGTGTGACCTTGGGAAGCACGGCCCTGCACAGGCTCATAACCCATGACAGCTAGGGGGCGCTCTCTAAGAGGCCGTGACAGGAAGGCCGACGCCTGGCCGTCTGTGAGGGGGGATGGAGGGTCACGCCGGCCCTGCACGTCAGAGAAACGTGCTGAGGGGTCACCGCTGGAGCTCTGTTACGTCGGTGAACTGTCCTGAGATCAGATTCGGCCGATTAGAGGGATGCACTTTCAACAACATGGGCACAACTAGGCTTGTCACCACAACAGGCATGTAAAAGATATCGATGCCTTTTCCAGATCCTAGATAAGCAAAATCAGATGCATTGGGGGTGGTCTGTGGCTCGGCAGTTCCCAGTGGTTAGGAATGTGATCAGATGGTTGTCAGTTCAAATCCTACCGTTAGCAGAGCGATTTTACCATTTAGGCCCAGTACCCACCACTGATTCAGGGACAATCCGACCCGCTTTCTCAAGTAACGTCTGCTAAATAAAATGTAAAAAAAAGAAAACTTCACGAAAAAAACCCCCCCACAAAACTGAAGGTGGATCAAGCACAATCTGAATGCACATGGCAGGAATAAACAAGTGTGATCCCAGGATTGCGGGGGTTCTATAGATACAAGCACTAAAAAGACAGAATTAACACCTGCTTAACCCTCACCACTGGAGATGAGGCTCACTACTGAACTGTTTACTTACTCAAACTCAGAGATTGAAAAGACATATTTGCATATCTGTATAGTTAAACAGTATATGTGTTTAGTATATTAAACAGTATATGTGTTTAGTATATTAAACAGTATATGTGTTTAGTATATTAAACAGTATATTAAACAGTATAAGTATATTAGTATATTAAAACAGTATATGTGTTTTTAATACTAAAGAAACACAGCAGTGGTCTTTGGGATTTGCTCTAGTGCGGAATCAAACAACCAGAGAATTATTTGAGAAAAGTAAAAGGTTTAATAATCATAACTGTTAATCACGTTAGGGAAGGAAAATAATCACTGTACTGGTACGAGATGGCTCCATACGAACATGGCAGCCTCACTGTAGCAGCAGGTCACATGACAAGCGAGGCCACTGAACCCACATCTCCCCGGCACCTCCCCGCGGAGTCGCACTGGCACGAAACCGCCGGGCTCGTGGACCATATGGCCAGCCCCTCGGCGCCAGATGAAGTCGGCAGGCCACTCGAATGTCATCACCGCTCGCACTGCGGCGGGCCGACCGCAGCCACCTGGAAAACCCCACACCCCCGGAAAACGGACTTGACCGGGTGTGGTGGGGGGGCGTGTCACGTCACCAGATGCGGACACACCCCCTCTCTGAGCGCGTACCGCTACGACGTAGTGAGCGCGGCGCCTGCGCTACAGCTGACGGCGACTCCATAAACGACCCCAAAACACGAGTCGCTATTCCCTTTCAGAAACCACAGCCGGTTGCCATAGTGACGGAAAGGGGGGCACGGCAAAGTGGAGACCCGCCCTCATCCCGCCGAATCAGAAGCTGCCCTCTGCTAAAATGCTTAGCGGATAAACGGGATCGACCTGGCTGGTATTAACGTCACGCCGACCGTGTGCCATCTTTGGACGGGGGGTGACCGCCGTCTGATTCCATTTTGCTGATACAGCCCCCTGCTTCGCCATTCTAAAACTGCACAATATTATGCTCCAGCAGCAATAAAGCTAACGATTCAAAGACAATTTTAATAACAGTGTCGCCACCTCCTGATTTATAACGCATATGATATCGTGAAAAGGACTTATGGGGGGAGGATGACAGCTTCATCTCATCCTGATTATCTTAAAGTGAAGCATGCGGTCTTTACTTGACAGATTAACGCCCCCCTGCACAAAACTATTTACCCATGCAGTGCATATCGATCTCAGTCTCCGAAGTTTGCCAACTCTCTCCAGATTATGCTGCGCATCTCGGAACCGGATGTTGAGCTAATTAATTACAAGAGCGAACTTCTGAATGATTACAAGTGGTAACGTGGGTGTCGAGTCACATTGGATAGTGCGAACTGCTCCTCTGACAGTCAGATATGTGCGGAGCCATAAGCGGAAGCTGGGAACATTCATAATTGCATGTGCGGCCCAAACAATTAGTGATTATTATACGGTTATTACCCGCCTTGGCTGGATGAGCTGTACAGATCAACATTATTGTATGGCTAGCAGAAGTGGGAAGTTCCAGTTCAGAAAGTACAAATCCAGACCAAGATTTTGTTTTAACCAACCAATTGAGTATCAAGAGTCACATTCACAGAGTACTGACTGGATGGATTGGAACAAAATCTCGGTCTGGATTTTTACTTCCTGGACCTGAACTTTCCACCTCTGGCACTGGCTGGCAGTAAAGTTCTCTAGACACCTAGAGATTCCGGCCATGCCAGAGCAATGACGGACTTTACTAGAACAGCACAGGCCTTCATAATGCTTATAGAGAGACATATACTGTATGTATGTATGGAGCTGCATGGTAGCTTAGGGCCTGTTGAGGGCAGCTACTTTCAGTCAGAGTCAAAAACGGGCATATTTCAGTTACCACATAGTAGGTTGGTAAAACATCAGGGAAGATGCCTGCCACGTTTCATAAACTTTCCAGGCTTACTTAAAACAGTCCGGGACTGATGGGATAACGCATTTGCTGGAAAGTCTGTAGTCACACGATTATACTTTTGCTGGAAAGTCTCAGATCATCAAACTTCTCCAGGACACAGTCATGCTAAAATTTTCATTAGGATGGCCGACATTTTATTTGTTTCACCCCAATGTACTTCTGACTATAGCTAGTCAGCTTAGTGTAAAAAGTACATTCAAAATTTTGGGTACATACTTATTAAATCATATTGCATGTTATGCGTTATACAGGAGCACCTCAAGCACGACAAATTCCTCAAATACATGGAATATACTTGCCCAATAAGATGCGTGCGATTCTGACTGATATATTTATGGACGTTTGGAACAGAATGTTATTCTGGTTGCTATGGTTACCATGCCACTGACCTATTAGCAGGCATTATCTTCAGTCAGCATCATTTGAATTTTGTGTTCAGAGCAAATCCAACACAGATGGAGAAGAAAATTATAGTTAGGGTGAAACATCCTTAAAGTCAGTTAGTGTGAGGAGTAAAAGCCCTTGGGTCAGACGGTAGCAGAAAATGACAAAAAAAAAAAAAGGATGAGAGAACGATTGCGTTCAAGCAAGAGGAACAGCAGGAGATGGAGAAGAGTGCCCTGAAGTAAGAGCAGGAGGGGATTCGGACAAAAGGCCTGCGATTGACCGAGAGGCAGGGTACTTTACAGAGATCCCTGGGGCACAAACACGGGGCGTCACCATTGGCGTCCCCAACGGGATGGGTGGCCCAGATCGAGGAACCAACCTAGGGAAGGGCAGCAAAGGGCGCCCCCGCAAGGGAGGAGCCAGGCCAACCTGCCAGGAGGCTTCAACCGGCGCATCTGGAAGAAGCGTCAAAAAGGTCAACGGAAATCAGAGCACAGCAACTTCATTGGGCAGAATTCCGCCAGAGGCCAAGGCCAGTGTTAGTGGGCCCAAGAGCAGCAGCAACAACAAACTCAGGGGCTGCAGGTGCTGAGGAAGCAGGCAGGGGGCGCTGTTTAGAATCAGATATAATGTAATATATATTCTACATCAAAAAAATAAAGTGCGGTTGTGTTCTCTGAGTATTGCAGCACAATTCCTCCAGTTTGAAATTTGAGGACGAATAACATACAGATCTGAAATGGGCATATTTAAATCAGTAGTGACAACGTATATGCTGTTTGGAAGCCTAAAGATCCAGAGAGGATGCTCTGGAGGAACGTGATCCATATGGTTGCCAGGAGTCGACATCAGCTTATGACGGCACCTAAAGACCACACAACAGTGTTTCCCAACCTGGTATCTGGTGACCGGTCCATATTTTTCCTCCCTCCCAGCTCCCTACCAGTAAAGCTAATATAATGGTATATATATATCCACTATTTCTTTCCCAGATTTTGTATTAATTTGCACCACTAGCATCAGAGGAATCTGAAAATCAATATATCATAAAGCAAATGTCACCGAACACGCTATCAGCAAAAAAATAAAATGCGTGTCCCTTTTCTAACACCCGAGTAATAAGCATGTAACCATCGAGAAAGTGTTTTTCTCCATTATAGCCGTAGACCCTAAATGAAAATGTGGCACATAAGCATAAAAAACAAAAATATATAACATAACTTGGGTTGCTGTCAAACTATAAGCTCTAATACCACTATAAAGCAAGTTTCAGATGTAACATCTAAGCATCCCATAATGACCCATAGCGTATGAAGGTTCCAGCCCTGGGCCACATTGACAAAGAGGCACTATGCGCTGTAAATGGAACATACTCGCGTAAATGGACCTTGTAGCGCAAAGTCATGTAATAGGTAACACGAGAAGAATGCCACTAGCTTATGACAGCGTCATCGTGGAGCGCTATATTGTCATGTCTTACAGACGGCACAAATTGTATCGATTTGATCCTGCTTTCTCCAGATTTGCTTAGGTAGGTCTGACCCCAAGAGAGATAAGCGTCCTTGCTGGTCACCCTGCCCTCTGCAGCTCTGCGATAGCACCCCTCAGTGACTTTCAGATAACAAGCATCTAATTGACCCCCCCCCCCTCGAATCACTGAAGCACGAGTCACTGCCCCAGGCATCTCTGATGTCACAGAAACAGCGGTACGGATTATGGACTATGGATGACTAAGCTCGTGTTAGGGTGTCGTGACTGGTGGTCTTCCAGACTGTGGCCTGTGTCTGTGCGGGATCAGCTGTCAGACAC
>JAODLC010000054.1:2939332-2958507 GCA_026781145.1 Hippopotamyrus pictus | reverse complement strand
TCTTGAGGTTTGTGGGGGGGGGGGGGCGCTGCTTCCTTGGTTTTTTATCACAATAATGATAGTAATCAGTCAAAGTAAAAGAACTCCCACTTGCGTCAGCCCACCCCTCTCAGGCAGAGGTGCCCCCAGTCCCAGTAATCATTGTCATTGTCACTCCTCGTTTTCGCACACAAGTTCGGGTAACACTAGAGTGGAGTTATTCTTCGGAGCAGATGCACCCGCGAACGAGCAGAATGGGGACGAGAGGGACCCACGTCAATCGAGCATCATGTTCCGAACCGAGGAAACTCAATCCCCCGGTGCCACAATGAGCTCTGAGGGACGCAGTCTCAGTGACACTCGTCCCATAGAGGAACAGTGTATGGTTTCTAAAGCACATCACAGAACCATTCGACACTGAAATCACAGGCTACGGACTCGCAAACAGAAAAGGGCGTGCTAATCTCATTTCCATACAGTTACAAAACCATTAACGAAGGTCAAAATACTTCCCCTTCAGACCTTTAACAGTGCCTGCAGATTAGGGATAAAAAGCAGCCTTTCTGCATTGTTTCAGGAATTAAAATCCTTTGATGGCTAAATTAATTTTTCTTTCAGCAATTTTCTGGAGATTTAATATAGTCTGTGAGCCGGGAGCTGAGGTATTTTTGTTTCTTGTGGAAGTCTGACATGATGTAGCTTTCAGAAAATGCTACTAGGTTTCCAACATCAAGAGTGAAAGCTCTGTACTGGGAAATGAGAATTGGAAACATTGCATTTTATACAACTAGTTGTGACCTTTTGCACACTTTCACCAAGTGGACTGCAGGGCCAACAGCTCAGGGAAATCAAAGTGAATTTCTGGGCTTGTGGCAGGTCACGTGGCAGGTCACGTGGCAGGTCACAAACGGTGCCACTGGCACTAGGCAACAGAAAACAGTGCATTGCTTTTTTTTTAACCTCTTGACAAACATACTGCCCACATTGGAATATCACTATATACTAATCAGCATGCAACAGCCAATGAACACACTATACATACGTTGGTCAGTAACGTGTGATTATACACACACACCCACGCGTCTCAACATTCAACTCGTCTACAGTGGGAAGAGATGAAATACGAGAGAGACCTCTAGTGGTCAAAAAAGAAAAAAGAAAAAACGCTGAAAAAGTGTTACTGTGAAGACTCCACCCCAAGTCCTCTACTGATAATGTTTATAGACAGCACAATAATAATCAAGGAGTTAAATATTAGCTTTAAGAAGCATAATGAAATTAATAACAAACCAAATCTAAAAGCACCCACCTCCATCACCTAGAATTCGATCTCAATCCCTGACCAGCCATCGTATACAGAAGTCACCTCAATCATTGACACTCCCACTGACACCCCCAGGG
The DNA here is from genome assembly GCA_026781145.1 of Hippopotamyrus pictus. Classification (NCBI taxonomy): domain Eukaryota; kingdom Metazoa; phylum Chordata; class Actinopteri; order Osteoglossiformes; family Mormyridae; genus Hippopotamyrus; species Hippopotamyrus pictus. Next base: position 2,957,127 of record JAODLC010000054.1, on the reverse strand, counting down.
ACATTCTCGTCTACACCCTGCCTATCCGGTCAAACTAGGAAACACCACATTCCCAAGGCGCCGAGATCCGATTCCGCTTTTGATGAGAATCATCCCTTGGAAATAAGCCGTGGAAATAACAGCATAGAGAGAAACTGGCCAAGGAAGCTCATGGGTGCTGTAAGGTTTCGGGGGTGGGGGGCTAATGTCAGTGACCGACCAGCCAACCCCCGCCATCCCACCCCCCACCTCCACACCAAGACAGGCTGCCGAGAGAAGAGACAGCCACGGACTGTCTGGGAAGGCAGATACAGCAAGGCTGACGGGCTCTAATGAGGCTGGGGACAGCTGGGGCGGGCAGGGAGAGCCCCCCCCCCCCAGTCACACCACCCTCTCCAGAAGGGCCCCAGACAGAGGACGCCAAATGGAAAACCAGCGGAGACCACATAGGCAGAGAGAGTCAGGGACAGGGAGCAGAACTCCAAGGCCAGGCTCACAGGTCAGCTAACACCGACAGCCTCCTTTTTGTTTGGGGGGGAGCACCACTACAGAATATACATCACTGGAACCTGCACGCTCCAAATAAAAAAAAAAAAAAAAAATCAGCTACAAAACACGTTTTTTTCTCCTTTTTTTTTTTTTTTTAACCCCAATTCCCAAACACTGGGGAGCATTTTTTTGCCGCCTGTAATGACAGCGGTTATGACCCTAGCCCCACGCGGCGCCCCAAAGCCGCCAGTGAACAATCGTCAAAGCACGGCACGCCTGGAATAGACGGCCATAACACAGGCGCCGCTCCTCGCTCTCATTTTAAGGAAGACGGATGCCGAACTTAGCGGGCACCTGCGGTCTGGTTTAATTATTCGCACTGTGGTGGCGATCATGCCCCCTCCTTTGGACACCATCCCACCAAAAAGGAAAAAAAAAAAAGGGACAAAGAGGACAGAGGAGAGACCAGACTGTTCAGGACAAGACCTTCAGCCACGTGACCCCCGCACCCCTGCGCCCCCGCCCCCAAGACAAAAGAACATAACTGTGCTTACAACAGGGAAGCTCATCTGGAATGATAATACCTTCCTGGCTGACTAATACGCGGAACCCACTGAGACTTTGACACCTGAAGGTGGATGATGTCGCTCCAAAGGAGAAGCTGGAGTCTGCTGCCACTTAGAGGCAAGGAGGGGAATTGCACACCATTTTAACCAAGCGATCGCGACAAAAACAGTCAATAAATAAACCGGTAAACCCCCATAAATGCATTAAATGCAGTGCACACAGAAAGTCTTCGGAAGCTTGCTTAATTGAAAGAAAATTTGGCAAATTTATTGGTTTTAAGAAAAATGATTATGTTATTTGTTTACAAACAGCCAGTAGTTTTAAGTAAAACATCCAAGTAGTAATAAACTGAAACCCAAATTATAGTCTTAAAAAAGCTGTTTGGAGTTAAAAAGTTCGTTCACAAGCAGTCTCACTGGGTGCTTTTTAATTCGTAACACCTTCACAATCACATAAAACATCAAACATTTGTGTTTGGTGTCCCTTTGGGAGCCAGTGACTACATTGCAATTAATAGCAAAATGGCAAGAACAGGACTGAATGAGTCAATGACATTTAATAAAAAAAAAAATGTCTGTGTGGAAGACAGATGTTAGACATTGCTTGTTATGGACCATTATGAAACCAGTAAATCTGCAACACTGACTTAATTAAGCAAGCATCCCAAGACTTCGTGAGCACTGGATAAGTATTTAAGGTCACAAACTACAGGGACAAGGAAATAACTAGATAATACTACGAAAACTACGAACTTCCAGTGACAGAAATGCAGCAGGGCTGAGAGACTTGCTGAAAGCTGCATTTCCATTTGGACTCACCATTATTCTTAGCACAGAAATGGTGATTCCTATCCATTAAAGACAATAAAAACTCATTAGACAATACGGTACAGTCCAATATTAAGAAATGCCTTGCTTTTGAGACTTAGCGCCATTACTAAACAAGGGCTAAAATTCACTTATAATGCCATTAATGCAGGCGTGTCTATGCGCACATTTGTCTGGGAGAAGCGTTTTAAATGGATTCCTTCAGGATGCCCTCAGGCTCCTGCAAATGGGAACGATCATCTTTAACGGCGTAATGTTCCACCATTAGTCATCGCGATTCGTCCCCCCCCTTTTCCGTTCTCTACTTGACGTGACAATCGGCATTAGCTCCGGCTGCCTTCGCCGCGACGAGTCTCCATTAAGGAACCTCAGAAAGTCCAGACTCATTGCTTCCGTTTCAGCCCGTTCTGTTCATTAATGCAGCAGGTTCTCAGCACAGTCCTCGGGGACCCCCAGGCAGCCTGCGGTTTCATTCCCTACTGGCTCCCAGCCAATTACAAACTCTGAATAGCTGGTACAGGTGTGTTGGGAGCTGGGATGGAGCAGAAACACGGACTGTCTGAAGGTCCCCGAGGACTGGTTGAGAAACACTATTAAAGCATCGGCGACAACTGCCGACTATCCCAGAATGCATTGCTTGTAAATCAAGGTGCAGCTTTGGTCAGGATACTAGTCCAACACTTGGCACTCAGTCACGCCTCCACAATGCTAAACAAAAACAAAACAAAGAAACAATAAAAACGCACATAAGACGCAGAGATTTCTTAAAGATGGCACTGCCCTTCGCAGAGGATGTGCCAAACTGCACCAGCTTGGCCCACAGCAGGACCACGGTGGTGCCACACTGAGATCTGGCGTGACAGGACGGGAATGGGAAGTCTGGTTCACCTTCAGCTCACGTCTGTGCCGAGGGAGGGGCCGTTGGGGGAATCGGGCACCCATAAATCCTGCAGGATCTCGAGAGCGGCTGCTTCATTAACGGGATCTCTCTCTGTCCACTGTTTAGTCAGCTAATTGGCTGTGGGATTAGACCATATGTTGACCGGCATGGGCGCCATTCGGCTCCCTGCACGTTCACAACCCTGCGGATAATCCGCGGATGCGTTCGGAGGTGGAGGGCGTTACCGGGAAACAGATCTCGAGAAGGGTGGGGTCTTACTGCCAGCGCCACGTCCGATACCCAATATCCAGAAACAGACCAAGCTGAAGCTGAAATCAAGATCTCCACTCTCCCATCTAACGGTTCACATATCTCCATGCCAGAGCAAAAATTCAAATAAATACCATCGCTAATTTTTAAAAGCCAGTGATGTTCAGAGTTATCTGGTGTGGAACATTTGATGCCCGCAGATCAAAGCCTACTCCGGTCTATCAGCAACATTCTTTGCCAAGACGAGTCAGAGAGAGAATCCCAAATATTCCCCGACTGCCAATGAAAGTGGCTGTTCGCTGTATTTCCTGTGATATTAATCAACACCAGCTGCATGCACATTCAGAAGCAGCAACAGAAGTAAATACCGAAGACGCCCTCGGTTTCCTGTCATGCGGATAACAGATGTCTTGGTAACATTCCCAGTGGACAATTTACCACCTTCTAGAACACTTAACATAAAGCACTTATGGGAAACAGAGGATTAGAAACAGGAAGACTGCAAACTTCTTAATAACAAAATATAAGAATGTTTTGTGTTTCTGCAGACACACTGTACAACACGCAACAGTGTTGAAGCTGCACGCAAAAACACAAGAGCGCATACAGTAGCAGTCAAAAGCCTGGACATGCCCATTGAATATCATTTGTTTTGTAGCAAGAAAATTACCCTAAGGACACCTAGAGGATATGTAGTAAGTATTCTCATGTACAAGGAAAAATATGGACGCAGTGAAGAGTAAGAGCAAGGTAGCCAACTTGTGGCCAGAACTTGTGGAAGCTCCTTCGGGACTGTTGGAGAAGCATTCCAGGTGGCTACATCTGGAAGCTGGTTGAAAGAATGACGAGTCTGTAATGCTGAAGTCGAAGCCAAAGGGGGCTGTTTTGAAGTGTCTAAAATTTGGGGAAATTGAGATGCTGACGACTTTTCTTGGTCGTTTCAATATCTGATGTGTGTTACTTCACTATCTTGAGGCCTTTTACAATAAGGTGAGTAACACAGCTAAAATAGAGACAAAGGCATTAAAAGTATTTGTACATTATGTACATTCTACTCACACAACAGAGATTAGACCACAAACGACTCAAATAACCATCAGGCACGCAAATTCATGCATCCATAGGGGTTTATCAGCCTGGAGTAGGAAACGTCTAGCTGTGAGCGTGGAGGAAACTGGACCCCATCGCTCTCTGATAGACTGATAGCTTCATCGATGCCAAGCGTCAACGGCACAGCAGGAGGTCCAGGCGCCTCCTCACGCACTCACCACGACTTGGGCTCCCCGAAGTGCAGGTAGTTGATGCTGTAGAGGTCCATATCCTCCGTGTGCCAGGAGAAGCTGGTCTTCCACATGCCAAAGTAGAGGTAGGGCGTGTTCACGCCCTGAATGGAGACGCCGCAGTCTTCCTCGATGACGTCCAGGATGGAGTTGAGGTGTGAGATGTTCCACTCCTCCACGTCCTAGAGGAAAGAGCTTGTGTATTTAGGGTTGGTAGCTATGACAATTCAGTTGACCACCATCCGGCATCAAGCTTGGCTGCCAGCAGTATTACTGTGACCACCGGGAAGTCATGAAACACCCCAAGAACACCCCCTCCCAATCCTCTGTCTTTTTAACACACCAGCAGCAGACTGACTGACTGAGACCACCCCGCCCCCAAGACTAGCACCCTCTGCGGAACAGCTCTGAGAAATGGCGAACGTAGAGAACACTCAAACCCAAACTAATCTCTTTTCCAACTCACAGGCTGATAGCTGAGGGGTGTCTGTCAGGGCCGGGCCCCCCCCCCCACACACGCACGCACGACGTGTGCATTTGGTCAGCAGCCTCACCTTATCGTACAGGCTCCCGTTGACGTCTGCCCCGTAGATGGGAGAGCCGAAGGTCAAGTTCTTCCAGTACTTTCTCTCCAGATCTTCGTAGTTGAGGTACCGGGGTGTGCAGTATCTGTCCAGGCGAGAGGCGGCATGTCGAGACGGTCAAGCATGTCAGGACGAGACAGAGCACCGTCGAGCAGGGGGAGCGTCGGGGGACGGGGAGGTGAGGAAGGGGGCCGGGGGGGGTGGATGGGCTGCTCACTTGTCACTGTTAGCGAGGCGTCGGAACTCCTTCACGCTCAGGGGCTTCTTCTGGATGTTGTACTGCGTGAAGAGGCCCGACTGGCCGGCCACCATCTGCTGGATGGGCGCCTGGATCACCAGGTCGTCGATGTCGTCGTAGCTGCGCCTGGGCTTCCAACCCTTGGGGGGAATCACCTGTCGGGAAGTGGCACCTTGAGATACAGAGTCATCCTACTCAGATCGACGTTACAACGCCATCGCTTACTATCCGTTTGAAGTAACACATGATTACCAGTAGGTGGCAGTAAAAATCTTTTATGGGTTCATGTTAAGCATACCTCCACAACCCCGAGCAGGATTAGCATTAGAAGATGGAAAGGTAGCATATTTTAGAGCAAGGGTTTCAAACCCAGTCTTTGTGCATGTATATAGGTTTTCTATTCTAACCACAACTATCACATACCGAATTCTCTTATTGCATCTGCTGTACTGATTTAAATAGATACAAATTGCAAATACAAGTAAAAATAGAGACATTCCCTCCTGTGCCACCCTGGATGCATGTAGGAGCAGCCCAGTGGACAAACACAGAGTTGCACTTCTTACTTGCACTACAGTGACATCTACTGTCTGTAAGGGGGCCCTGCGCTGTGAGGGGAATCTGGTGGCATACAGCCTGTATTAAGCGATGGCCGACAGGAGGGGAGATGTGTGCTGGGCTTCACACACCCCGAGAACGCGAGCGCCGTGCTTGGAAGCAGACTTATAAAACGGGATTAATTGGCTACTTAAGATTAAAAAATAGTAAAAGAGGAAAAATTAAAAGTGGTATTTTTCACTGCTAAACAGTTGTGCTTAAATGATAACCCAGAATATAAATGACTAATTGCACAAAGATATGGAAATTGACTGGACTGAAAAACTGACACAAAAGCCCAAGGGGGCAATAGTTTAGTCACCGTTTGAAATCCATTTCGCACATAAAAAGCCCCGTCACATCACCGGCTGCCATTACATCCCCGAGAACGAGAGCGGGTTCCGGCAGAACCGGTACCTTGGCCAGGCCGGCCCGGTGAGCCCCCTGCAACTCCATGTGTACCAGGTACTGGTTGAAGTCCTTGAACTCCTCTGCCGTTGGCCGGAAGGTCATGATCTTGCAGGCGGGGTTGGCGGGGGGGTCCACCTCCGTGCCCGCCATGGTGCCCGCGTGCGGCCCTGCAGCGGCAAGGCTACAGTCAGGCAGAGAGTACAGCAGAGGCAGGCCTGAGAGCATCTATTCTTTCATACTGTCATCTTTCCAGACATTATACCAGGGTATTTTGAAGCTATTTCAAAAGGGCAAAAAACGAGTACTCAAGTACTCTAGGGCGGGGGTTGGAGAAGAATGGCAGAGAGAACATGTTGGGTGGGTGGGGGGTTTCAACATGCTTATTGTGCAACTGTATTATCTCCCTGCATTGTACAGCATTGAGATTTGCACATTAAAAATATATTACGCAATGTATTGTAAGCAACACGCTGTATTCAACTGCATGCTGGTTCGGTGCATGATAGAACGGATTTGAAATCTAATTAATCTCCAATTTTACCATTGAGTACATTTTTGACTTATAGAAATGCACTTCTGGGTACTCAAGTACTCATTCCCATCTCTACTTAATACCATTCAAGAGTAGAGCAAGGTGCACATCGAGGAAAAACAACTGAGCCTCTAAAGACAAGTGATTCATAGGCAGAGTAGTGTACAGTTATGACAAAAAATAAATAAATAAACAAATCAATAGCCCAAAAGAAACCACGCTACACTGCCAAGGAAGCCATTATCATCAAGCATTATAAATCGAAGTACTTGTTAAGTCTGCTAACCAATTCATTTTTTTTAACACCATACAAATGCTCAATATACATAAATAACAATAACCAGTAGTGACAATATAGACTTTTCACACAGCCTAAGGGACTGAAATAGCAATCAATCCGTAACACTACCTACAGTTTTATTAAATAATCAAAAATATTTACCCAACCGCTAATAAAATATGCCGACCCATTTTCATGACCTAGTGAGGCAACATTAAAATGACTGTCAGGAATCACCACCAGACCATAACTCAGTGCTTTATACTGCCACTGCTTTACTGGCCATAAAACCCAGCCTGCCAAATTATTTTTTAAATGTTTCGGACACCTCATCAATACTAAATGATAACTTTAAAATTCTATATTGTATTTCAACGTAAAACAGGAGATTACAAGCACGTAATCCCTAACATGCGTTTTTTCCCCCCCCAAATTACACGTATAAAATTACTTTCATGTAACAGTTTACAGTTGTGTGTATTTTTTAAATCCACAAGAGGGCACTAAAGGCCCAAATGTTCAGCACCTGCGGCATCGCACTTACACGGAATTGCGGCTGCGAGACCGGGCACAGCATGGGGCCAGGGGTCTTTCGGAACCTCAGGAAGGCGCACGAGACACACACGTGCACCGCGGTCACGGCCAGAGCCCTGGATCGGGCTGCACGCAGGGATTTAAAACGAGCTCAAGCTGGGCTCTACCACCATATCTGCAGCTTCCTTCATCACCTTAATTTCCAATGCCAAAACATTACAAACTCTCTTAGAACCCTTTGAATTCATATAAAGCCCCTCAGGGTTTTTATCCAACAAGAACATTTCCACAAAACACTATGGTCCATTTCTGTCTTTTGAATTTTCTCATAACAAAATTAAAATCAAACAAATACAATCCTTATTCACATTGCCGCTGTGTGTGTGTGCGTATGTGTGTGTGTGCGTGTGCGTGTGTGTGCGTGTGCGTGTGTGTGTGTGTGTGTGGGGGGGGTGGCTTTAGAAGTAGCCAGCAAATCAAGGAGTGAAATCCCAAAGTATACGGCTTTTGTCAGATTTATTTTATTTATTCATTCATTTCCACAGGCTATTGTTTCTTTGAAAGAAGGAATGTGTCAGAGTGGTACCTCAATAGCAAGTCTCAACAGTTTCAATATCACGGTCTGGTATTTACACAGGCAAGAGATCACAGCCAGCCTCCAGTTAAATGAGCAAAGCAACGCAGAGATTAAACAGCAGCCCTGTAGAGTGGGGAACAAACGGTAGCAGCAGGTCAACTTCCTAAGGCTGTATTTTTGTACAAGTCTTCTGTAAAGAACTCGTAGGCGTTTAACTGGATGCTTCTGTGATGCAGACTAGGATACATCACCGTAACCCCCCAAATAATGCAAGTGTGTCTCAAAAGAGAGAGTCTAAAACAACTGATTAAGCTGTTAGAAATGTCACACCCGACGAATCGATAAGCTGTAAACAAATGGCCAAATAAAACTAGACATTAGTGAAGATGAATCAATGAAGGCCAAACCTAGTAAAACACATTTATACCTAGATCTAATGATCTAATTTTGACCCTTGAAGTGGTTCCACAACAAGGCAAAGCTGCAGTTTCCGAATTAATAAAGGTGCAGAACTGACTTCACAGAAGTAGATATACAGGTACTAGTATTTCAACTGGAAAGAAAACCTGACTTACACCTGGTACTTGTACTGATTCGTATTCATGGGCATAAAAAGAGACCAACAGATCACCAATAAATAAGTAGTCGTAAATAAAGATGTTTTAAAACAACTGTAACACCCACGGGGTGAAATCAATGGAGGAAGTTCTAGAGTTAAATATCACTGCTTCTACTCTAAGTATTTGGATACAGGAAATTCAATATGAAGTAAATACAAGCTAGAGACACCATCTTTTAAGGAAACACAAGTTATCTGCTAATGCTAATTTCTTCCGTCGGGTCATCGATTCACAAAAGGTAAAACAAAACAATAGCATTTGTGATCTCAGTTTACCACGAAGTACAATTTTAAAAGGCACTTAAGCAGCCGCAGATGATCGGAAGTTACCAAGTGATACTGCTGGTGAATATACATCTGATGACGAATGCCGATCACTAACCCATTATCTGTCCGTGCAACAAACTCAGATTAGCTGAAAGCAATGACTGTCCACAGACGCCCCTTTTTAAAGGGTTCTCACGTTCACTAAAAGCAGAGTTTAAATATAGATATCACACTGTTTCATGAGCTTTTCAAATGAAAGTAACTATGGAGGACAACTTAAAGTACATCGCTGAATATGGCTTAGATGAAGAAAATAAAACAAAAAACACTTGCATCCAGAAAGGGAGAAAATGTTTCCATCGAAGTACAAGCCATTTGACTGATGATACTTGTTGTGTTTTTTTCCATGAGTCAATGAAAGTTCTCCATGCCAGCACATGGGTAACTTGCAGCTGCATGCTGAGAGGTAATCAGTCGGGGCAGCAGCGTGCAAGCAACCCATGTAGGCAAATCAACCATTTCAGCAGGAAATCACCACAGAGGCGGGACTCTGCTTCCATTTCAGAAAATTCCAGTGCTCCAGGGGAACGTATGCCTGCATGCATGCGTGTACCCAGAATGTCAAACCAAATGAGTGACATTCCTACTTCAGAAGGTACTTCTGAGCTGTGCAAGACATTTCCCCTCAACGTACAAGGTAAACATCTCACTTTTGAAAGCACAGAAGTGAGTATTTAAAAGCCCATGTCTCACTTTGCGGTTGTAGATGCTCTGATAGATACTGCTGATTCATGGTCAGCAGCCCCCCACCCCCATGTGACAATATTGAACTAACAACTACATCAGCTATAGAAGTAGGTTTAATGTCCCCCCCCCCCCAAATCTACAGTCTTACATGGCTGAGGAAAAAAAAACAAACAAAATTCACTCTGCGGTTTCAGTTTTATCGTTAAGATACAGGCAAAACCAGGAGTATAGAAATTTTACTTTTACCGCAAAGAAAATCTATTTAAATACAAATTAAGTGGAGCAGTATCCGTTTAAAACATGATAAAATCCAGTGACAAATTTGCGTATTAGGTTTGCACTAATAAACTCTTTAATTATTAATGTAACTAGCGGGTTAATAAAAGATGAGAGCTAGTTTAAGCAACTTAACTGCAATAAGTAACTCAAAAATCAGTATTACAATCATCTGTTACGGATAATGTAGCGCAGGTAGAGATAATGATGATATTATTATTATTATTATTATTATTATTATTATTATTAGTATTATTAATAATAATAATAATAATAATAATAATATACCATCACCTCCATTACGCAGCCTGGCTCGGACACGCTCCCATACACCTAAACGCCTACATGCACCGGTCGTGCATTACAGCCTTAGGCACCGGGTCGGCACCGGCCAGCCCACCTCGGCACACGGACCGGTACCGTCCTTAACCGCTCCAGCGTTGGAACGGACACGACAGAACAGGATCGGCCAGGGCCCCCCTCCTTCATCCCCAGCAGCGAGCCTCGGATGGCGGCCGAAGGTGCCCGGCAAGACGGCCGGCGCAGGCCTCCGGAGACGGGACACCCAGGTGTGGGGGCTTTGCGGCGAAGGCCGGTCCTCCAGCAGACCCCCGGCCACCCGAGTGCACCACCTTCGCTGTCCGACCGCGGGGCAGTGGGTCGCCTCGCGGCAGCCCGGAGCCTCACGGCTGTTAGCCGTTAGCATCACGGCTAGCGGTAATAAACAGCCCTTTTTGATAGCGAGCTCACCAAAGCCGAGACGGACCACTGTCCTATAGCACCGACACACATATATTATGTACATTAACATGCATTTTACCTGCGTTATTTGGCGTTTTGCGGACGCGCCGCTGTTTTTCAGCCTTTTAAATACCCTGCGCGTATTTAAAGTCCCCGATCAGTGACAGCTGCTCGGCTCCGGACTACGGCCGCCGGCCTGGTCTGCGCATGCGCGGCCCCCCCCCGCCGCCCCGAGCCGCGCGTGCGGGCTCCCACCTGGCTGTCAAACTAAAAGAGCCGAGATTTCACTAACTGTTTTATGCGCATCGACCAAAAACAGAGTGATTAAAAGCAAACGGTTTAGGTTCCTCTTTGGCTTATTCTTGTTTTGTCAAGTTTGGGTTTCAATTGGGAGCAAGAGCTATACACGAAGAAACTGCCATTAGTGGACAAATGGGCCCCGTTTTTCATATACCAGTTAATCACAATCACTTCTCTCATGGCCAACAGTGAATCGTAATGCCAAATGTGTAACTTCGTGCTTAGATTCGCTGATTCAGTTATTGCATGAAATCGCTAAGTATTTATACAGTAACTCTTTATTTATAAAATACCTCCCCCGACAGATTTTATAAGTGTTTGTCCATCGTACTCGGTTGGGCAGTGCAATATTACATGCATGCAGAAAATCACCGCCTTCTCGCAGAAATCCAAATGTTCATATAAAAACATGTAAATCATGCTTCGACAGTTACAATCACGCGTGATATGTCTGGTAATAAAATTTGGTTTATTATTACTATTATTATTCAGGGTTGCCTACTGTGGTCAGCTATAGTACGTAACAGTTTTATTACCTAATAAAATACATAGTCTGCATGGTTTGCAAGCCACCCCAGCCCTTTCGATGTAGCATATTTTAAGTTTATAATGGAATAACACAGATTTGCCGCAATACTTCTTGCGTGAGCGCAATAAGAGTCTGAAAATGTCACATATACGTGAGAACTGGCAACCCTCAACTATTATTATTATTATTATTATTGTTGTTGTTGTTGTTGTTGTTGTTGTTGTTGTTGTTGTTGGGCATCCTCGTAGCGAGCGATCGAGGGCCATCGTCGTTTCCCTTCAGCCCCTTTAGGCAGGAGCACATTAACCCGGAGGAGGCGGGGTGAGCCTTGTTCGGCTGCCGGCAGCAGGAGTGGCTTGCACGGCTCCGCACCGCGCAGGGCTGGGCTGGGCAGGGCTGGGCGTTCGCCGAGTGCGGCTCATTCGCCGCAAACATGGCTGCTCAGGATGAACTCAGTAAGTTACCACCGGCCAGCTCTGCTTCTCTCTCTCTCGGAGGGGAGAAACGCTGCGATTTGTGTTTTAACAGTGAATGTTGAAGCCTTCGGCTCATGCATGGTCAGTAAAATGTGCGCAGAGGGGGGGATAAAAAGAAAGCCGGCGGAATGGAGGACTTTGTGTGTGAAGGATCAGCAGCACGCCGCTTAGCTTAGGCCAAATGCACAGTCACGATCAGAAAACGAAAGCGTCTCACTTATAACTCACACCGACGTAGCACTAATACCCGTCAGACAGGCAGGGATACGCGGATGGATGTTTCGTGTCGCCTTGTCATTACAGATCTGTGTGTCACCTCCACCATTTGTGGGCTTTGGCTTAGCAGAAGTGCGGGGCATTTAATACAAGTAGCTAGAAAACAGTCTGGGCGCACGGATCGCTTGCTGGAGGGGGAACCATCCGGCTGATTTCATGCTATTTATTATCAGATATTTCAACATTAATAAATATTTTGTCACTATATTTTGAGAAAATCACTTAGCAGTAATATGCATGCGTTGCATGGCTGCCTCATGATGTTTTTATTTAGTACCCTTCCTCGGCCATACCCCTCCACCATAGATATGGTATTGTTATTATTAAATGCAACATATTTTGGGAGGCATCTGAGCTGAAGAAACAAAATAATCCATTTAAGACCCTCCGCCTTTCCGATTCGGGTTCTTAAATGTATAGTTGGTTTCGCGGGAAGAAGCAGTAAATGCAGTCGCGTTTTAGTGTAGATTGTAGATTCCATACAAAGTTTGATTTGTTAATACGAGTATACTTCGTCGCTGGTAAATGGACACTTGAGTTGCTTTTAATTTCTCTTTTGTCGCGGCGTATAATTAAGGAGTCGGAGGTTTTACTTTCAGTGTGTATTTTTGCATCCTGATTTTGCGGTTAGACGTGGCGCAACGGAAGGTAAAGTTAGATATACGGTTAATTGTTGAGAAACATTAATAACTGCGGGGGGAAATGTGCATCTTCATTTTGCAGATCAGCTGGAGCGGGTGTTTCTCCGTCTGGGTCACGCAGAAACAGATGATCAGTTGCAGGATATCATATCCAAATTCCTACCCCCAGTTCTGCTCAAGCTGTCAAGTGTGCAAGAGGGTGTGAGGAAAAAGGTAAGTAACCCCAGTGGACTGCAGCAAGCTTGGTTACTTTTCTGTAGTTAATTAGACACGTTTCATCTGCGTAGCGATGCTGATGTCACTGTCTCGCCTTCTCGTAGGTGATGGAGCTGTTGGTTCACCTCAACAAACGTATAAAGAGCCGTCCGAAGATTCAGCTGCCGGTCGAGACATTGTTAGTGCAGTACCAAGACCCTTCGGCTGCCTCATTCGTGACTGTAAGTCGGCTCGCCGTTTTGTCGTTAAGCTTGTACTGTCGTCGTTAAACTTGTACTGTCGCGGTTAAGCATGGATGCTTCTGTATTTCGATGCCAGTCGTGCTGATGCAGTTATGATACGGTTCCCTAACAATTTCTCTACTCAACCGTAGTGCAAGAGATTAAAGGCGTTTTAAATATTATTAATCGTTAGATGTATCGTTTATGATTGTATTTAAAATCAGGAGATTTTTGGCGTGTAAAAAAAAAAAGCGAATTCAGGTAGAAACCAGTTTGTTTATATATAAAGTTGCTGTTTTTGATTAGTTGTCAAAATGTATTATATGTGTAAATAAGCAGCTTATGAAAGTACACCTGTTATATTTAAATGTTCTGTTTCTTCCAAAAACGTATCATGGAAAAATATTTTGACGTTAACTCTACCTTCTACAAATGGTCGCATGATGGTTAAGCTAAGAAACTCTCCTAGATTATATTCTTGCCCTGATTAAATTCATGCTTGGGATTGAGCACCTTGTATGATTGAGTTACCCCGTGATTTGATGAATGGACATTCCACGGCCTAGTTCCTGGCTGACGGGGTGTCACAATGAGAAATGAGAAAAGTTGTGTGTCTGCACTGTGTCCCTGTGCAGAACTTCACCATTATCTACATCAAAATGGGCTACCCTCGACTAGAGGTGGCGAAGCAGTGTGAACTGGCCCCCACCCTACTCACCGCCATGGAGGAGAAACCTCAGCCCCAGCAGGACTGGTGAGTACCTCTTCTGCTGGAATGGGGTAGCACATTACTTCAGGGCACAAAAAATATAGCATCATGCTATTACTTATGTACTAATTACCCACAAACTAAGTCTTAGTTACATACTGATTTCATGTTAATTCATCCTTAATGAATCATGACGCATGTTTTATCTCATATAGGTACTTTATTTGTTACTGTGTCTGTTAATTCTGTAAACCTTTGTGAACTACTGAAGGAACAAGTAACGAATAACAAGTATTTGTGCGCCGTCAAGTATAGTGTCACTGACCGGAGTACCGGTGCTCCTCAGCTTAGGTTCCGAGTAACTTATCCGAAGTGGAAAATACTGTGAGTGGAATGTGAATATGATACGAAAAATTAGTGAGTAAATAAGTGCCGTCACTGAATAAGTAAATAAATAAATACTGAAACTAACTAAATACCAGTAATTTAAAAATAAATACATGAATAGAGTAAATAAACAGAAACAAAACGATGTTTGATACATTGTTAAACGCGGTGTGATATGTTTACGCTCGTGGTTGCTACAGAGTTCAGAGCGTGGCAAGGTGGATGCTCAGTAGATACTGTCATACAGCTTGCCAGTAGCCCGGCAAACGATCAGAATTCAAAGTTGACTGTTAAATCTTCACCTCTATCACACCATCGTAAAGCTGAAATACTGTAAGTCGTATCACCGTCAAGTGAGTAGCGTATGTATTTTCATTCTGTATTGTCTATCGAGACCTTTTGAGACCGGTGGCTCTTTTCACTGTGTGACCGGTGGCTCTTTTCACTGTGTGACCGGTGGCTCTTTTCACTGTGTGACCGGTGACTCTTTTCACTGAGTGACCGGTGACTCTTCACTGTGTGACCGGTGACTCTTCACTGTGTGACCGGTGACTCTTTCGTATATGCAGCTTAATTCATCTGCTGATCCCAGCCTTGTTCCACATGAAATACCCATCGGAACCTTCAAAAGGTGCCTCTCCTTTCAACCTTTTTGAGAAGCCAAAGACGGTCCACTTGCTGTTAGATTTTATGTTGGACGTTCTCCTGATGCCTTATGGGTAAGTGTACCGCATTCCGTCATTAAGCTATTTTGTGTATTTGACGCTTTATAATCGGTGCTTTGGTGGATGGTCATCGATAAAGGCTGTTTTAGTGTGAGTGGCGTGTCATTGCTGTAATAACACCCCACCCTGTTTCGTAGGTTTGTCCTTAACGAACCCACTGGCCGCCCTGCCCCAGCTTCCCCCCAGGCCGGCTCGGCCACAGCGGGGGCGAGTGCCGGCCAAGGCCTTCCCCAGGCGCCCCCCGGCATGAGCGTCTATGCCGCCAAGCGTGTCATTGGAGAAATACAGTGGAGCCCAGAGCAGCTGGAGCAGGTCAGGCCTCGGTCGTCACTCATACGGCCCTCTGAGTCCCCCCGGTTCCCCTCAGTATCCATTTAGGGGGGGTCTGGAGTCACGCCTGAAATAGCCGTCGACTCCTGCGTGTTTCTGCAGTGCAAGCTGGGAGTGGTGAAGTTCATCGAGGCGCAGCAGGTGCCTGAGGTGGAGACCGTGGTCCACCTGGTCGTGGCGTCCAGCGACACCCGGCACAGCGTCGCCACGGCTGCCGACCTGGAGCTGAAGAGCAAGCAGAGGTATCCTAGCGGCGCTGGGGTCGAACCGGCGGACACGTGGGGAGCGCAGGGCGTCCTTCACAGAGTCACTTTTGAAATCCAATTTTCTCCTACTTGTTCATTAATATTTTTATCTTGTTATTTTCAGCATAATTGATTGGAACAACCCGCTAATAATTAACAAGATGTATAAGGTTTATTTGGGAGACATTCCTCTTAAAACAAAGGAGGTGGGTGTAAAGCTTTCAAAGTCACTACGATCTCTTTTTGTCAATCAAGTTTTACTATGAGTATGATGCATTTTTTCTGATGTATATGGATTGTAGCTCTGTGCTCTGTTCAGTCTCACTGGGTGCTTCGGTTCGACCTGCGTTCAGCCTCTCACCGGGTTTGTCCCCGAGCAGGGGGGGGGCGCCGTCAAGCCGGAACTGAAGAGGGAGCCGGTCAGCACACGGGTCAAACTGAAGATCCTCCCCCACCTCATGAGGTCACGACTGGCGGCAGAGAGCTTTCCCGCTAACATCCAGGTCAGTCCACGCTCATGCCCTGCTCCTGCCCCACCCATTCCCCACCCCCACCCTGCACTTGCCCTGCCCCTTCCGCACCACTCCCTGCTCCTGCCCCGCCCATTCCCCACCCCCACCCTGCACTTGCCCCGCCCCTTCCGCACTACTTTCTGTACATGTCCCGCCCCTTCCCCACCACTTCCTGCACATGCCCTGGCCCATCACCTGGGTAACCCCCTAAACTCAAAGCTCTGTCCTCGTCACATGTGCTGCCTCCCTTTACAGGTGGTGTATGACGGCCTGTTTGGCGCAAACACCAACAGCAAGCTACGTTCTCTGGCCCTGCAGTTTGTTCATCACATTTGTGCCGTGTAAGTGAACAGAGGTGTGACCTAAACACTCCTGGTATCCCAGTCCACGCTCACCTATCTATCTACTGTCTCCAATCACCCTGAAAATGATTATTAGGATATAGTAACTAGCTGCATGGTAGCTAAACAGGCCAGGAAGTTGAATTCCTGCTCTTTGCCAAAATAATAAGGCTTTTTATTCTTTATTCATTTTTCATCCTCTTTCAGGTGTCCGGACACCAACAAGCCTCTTGGCCTCATGCTTCTGAACGGTCTAACAAAGCTCATTAATGAATACAAGGAGGTAGCTGCTCTTTTACACTATTTTTGTAGCTGGAAAATGTAACTTTGCAAACATAGATGGGTCACTGAGTGATATTTACATGTATATGTATAATTCTTTTTCCACTAGGATCCGAAATTGTTGTGTGTCGCTTATTCTGCTGTGGGGAAGCTGTCCAGGTAAGGCCGTGATTTCACTCCTCCAGAAAGTTAACGGACTTGTATTGTGTCACCTTGTATATTCGCAAAGTGTGGCTCAGTGGATTAACACTCTGTGCCGGGGATCTGAAGGTTACCGGTTCGAATCCCATCCTTCGCAGAAAACTCACTTGCGTTGTATTTACTTACATGACACTTTTATCTGAAGGTGACTTACAGTAGAAAGAAGAATTACAATTAATGTTTTTTTTTTTTTTGAGAAAGCAGGGTCAGTCCCTTGAGAGATCTGGGGGTTAAGGGCCTTGCTCGAGACCACTGCGACATCGCTCTGATGACCCTGAGATTTGAACCGGCGACTTTCCAATCATAGGCACAGTGTCATAACACGTTAAGCCACACGCTGCTGAGCCCTTGAGCATGGCCCTTACCCCCCCACCCCCCGAAATGTTCCAGGGGTCCCGTACCGAGACCCCGATCTTTGCTCTCAATTATTTATACAGCCATGGAAAAAATTGAGACCACAGCATCATTTTTTGTTTCACTCATACTTCAATTTATGGGTATGCATCTGTGAAAAATATACCTTTTATTGCAAACTGCAGTCTGGTTCTTCCCTGATTCTCATTAATGAAGGGCTTCTTCCTTGCTTTATGGGACTTCAGTCCTGCTAAACCAAGGGTGTCCAATCTTATCCGCAAAGGGTTGGTGTGTATGCAGGTTTTTGGGATAACCTGTAGGTCAGCTGTTCAAACCCAGGTGTGAGGACTCTTCA
>JAODLC010000054.1:2912356-2933359 GCA_026781145.1 Hippopotamyrus pictus | reverse complement strand
ATTAGTTAACCTATGTAGTTTGAATGGGGGGGCGGGGGCGGGGGGGGGGCTCAATAATGTTCATATCTAGAAAAGGGGGGCCCTGCAGACAAAGTTTGGGAACCACTGCTCTACTGGGAGCCAGAAGGAACGTGGACCGTCTAGGGGTCCATGAGGACCGGGTTGAGAAACACTGCCTTAGATATCCTGCCTGATCTGGCATCTATAAAAGGTTCTGATGCATGTCACATGATCGCACATGAAATGGGCCGTGTTTCTCATTCCTCAGCCAAGGCCTGTCCACTTATAAAGAGCTGTGTTCCCTGGCCAGCGATCTGAACCAACCAGACCTCGTGTATAAGTTCATGAACCTCGCCAACCACCACGCCATGTGGAACTCCAGAAAGGTACCTCCCACCATCCACGGCCACGGTAGGAGGATGTTTCGGGTTGGGAGCCCAGCCGGGCTAGACTGACTCACAGGTGCGTCGTCCACCAGGGTGCCGCGTTTGGGTTCAACATCATAGCAGCCAAGGCCGGGGAGCAGCTTGCCCCCTTCCTGCCCCAGCTGGTGCCCCGGCTCTACAGGTACCAGTTCGACCCGAACGTCGCCATCCGGCAGGCCATGACTAGCATCTGGGATGCCCTCGTCACCGACAAAACCATCGTAAGTCTTCTAGAAGCTTCCCAGGAGTACGACGATCACGCTTCCCTGCCACGCTTCTGATGATACCCATAAAAGCGTTTAAATAATAACTCATAGTTTTTCCTGCTGGTGCCCTATCCTGGGTTATTCCCTGCCTTGTGCCTGTAGCTTCGGGGACAGGCTTTTGGACCCTAGCAGATCTAGACGATGGATGGACAGACCTAATAATCAATAATAATAATCATCAATCCTTTATTGTCCCTCATGGGGAAATTCTTTTTACGCCTCCCTCAACTTGCTCTTTGTAGAGAAAGCTGTCCACGAAGGGCAGCCACCTGTTGGGGCGCCCAGGGAGCTGGGGGTTAAGGTCCTTGCTCAAGGATCCACAGACATGCGGAGGCTGGGTTTGAACCGGCGACCTTGTGATTACAGGCAGACAGGCTTAGCCCACTGAGCCACACGCTGCCCCCTATAGCTTTTCCACTTTGAAACCATCGTTTTGTCAAAGGGGAACTTCTCTGGTTCTGCAGTTTGTGAAGTGGTGACATCATCTGCTTCTGGTGCCAGAAACGATGATGACATAGAGTGTTGATGAATTCAGCAGCATCACCCCTTTGAACTGTTTACAGGCACAGCAGTAAAAGTTAATAGAGCATCACATAAAACGAGGATGCATCACCTGGACAGCATGTGTGAAGCTGACTCAGCAGATGTTTTGCTTATGCAGCCGGCCAGGTCTCCAGTTCACTCTGAAGTGGCTGTCCATCCATCCATCTTTCATTAGCTTTTGGTGGTAATGGAGCCTGTCCTGGGCAACATGGGGCCCAGGCTGGGGTACACCCTGGACGGCATGCGAAGAGGCCATTTCTGGCTGAATTAGATGTAGTGTTACGTTAATGAGCTCAGCTTGCATCATAACTGGCGTTTAGCGCATTAACACATATGGGACCTATAAAAATCCATTTGAGAGTCGCCGTGCTGTTTTCAATCTCTTATGTAGATTCTGATTGGCTCTTCGTTTTCAACATCTGTTTCAATACGGATCTCGGATTGATGCGTGACCAGATCCTTCTGTTACAGTATATTTTTTGGTTAAATTTTTCTACCTTTTTAAGTGCTGGTGATTATTGCTCAAGAGTAGCTCAGACTCAGACTAATACTTATCTTTAAAAAAAAAAAAGTTGCATTTTTGTGTTTGTGTTTTTTTTTTTTTTTAAGGTTGACAAATATTTAAAGGAAATACTGCAGGATGTGATATCCAACCTCACGAATAACTTGTGGAGAGTTCGAGAATCGAGGTATGCTGTTTTTAATTTTTTTTTGACAGCTGGAGATGGTGATTTTCTCTTGTAATTGGTCTGTGAGTCTTGATTAGATTGCCCTAACCAGCGATGGTTTCCCGGGTTACCCCTACAGCTGCCTGGCCCTCAATGACTTAATACGAGGTAAACAAGCTGATGAGATCATCGACAGGCTCACTGAGATCTGGGAGACCTTGTTCAGAGTGCGGGATGACATCAAGGTAATGACATCATACGACCTGAAGATGTTATGCTTTGCTCCACAAATTAAACTAAATGGTTTTTGAGTGATCGATTCGTGTGCCGCACAGACACTTCTGGAGTTACGATGGGCTTATGTTCCAATGAAATGAAAATATTCAATGTGATATGACGTACGTGGGCGTTTAGTGGACATTACGGGCTTCGGACAATTTGGTTAAACGTGAGAAATGCATATGAGATGTTTACGCCCGCGATCGTCACAAAGACTGGAATCGTGACTGGGTGGATGCTACCATCAGCCAGCGTCAGTAGAAAGTATAGTGTAGCATATCGCTGGCCCAGGAACGGATCAGAATTCAATGTTGACTACTGAATGTGTGGAAAGGCTGTGGGGCAGCATCTGCGGTTAAAATACATTAAAATGATTTTCTTTGATTTTAAGTTGGTGATATTTACAGCCGTAGGAAAGTGAGAGCAGATTTCCTGAAGCTTTCAGGTGAGATTTTTTAATAAAAGACGTTCAGCTGTTTTCTTTCCTCCCATCCTGCAGGAGTCAGTGCGGAAGGCAGCTGATATGACACTGAAGACGCTGAGCAAGGCATGTTTATGGTTTATTTTGTTGCATGTACCTGCCCACAGCCGTCTGCCACCATTTTACCCAGTTAAATTTTGACAGGTGTTTGAAACGAGATGTCTTTTGCGACCCCTGCAGGTCGGGTGCGGTAACTGCAGGATGCATTGTGCTCTGTCCCGCAGGTGTGCGTGCGGCTATGCGAGTCGACGGGCGCGGTGGCCCAGCGCACTGTCGCTGTGCTGCTGCCCGTCCTGCTGGACGTGGGGCTCGTCAGCAACGTGGCCGAGGTTCGCTCCCTTAGGTAGGAGCTTCCTCCCTTGCCGGGGTGGGGGGGGGGGGGACTACCTAACCCCCACAAATGATGGCCAGCACCTTCCGAGAAGAATAATTTTAGCACCCAAAGATGCTAAAAAAGAATGAGTAAGACATATTGTGCAAGCATAGGGGCTGTGTTTTTTTTGTTTTTTGCTTTATTATTTAAATGTATATAAGGATATATACCAGTAACGCCACTGCTCCCCTCCTGTACACCCTCCCCCAAAAATTTTAGGCCCGGTCATGATATTTGTTCACGTCCCTGAATTGCCTGTGGTGCTTGAGAGAGTTTCTGTGTGTGTGCCCTGCAATGGGCTGGCATCCCGTCCAAGGTGGGCCTGTGTTACCTGTGTGACAGACTGTGAGTGGTACATGCCAACTGCTAAGTGGCCTGCATCCTCCAGCATCGACACGCTGGTGAAGATCAGCAAGAGCGCAGGCGGCCGGCTGAAGCCACACGCGGCCCGCCTCATCCCCGCCCTGCTCGAGTCCCTCACCGTGCTGGAGCCGCAGGTCCTCAACTACCTGAGCCTGAGGGCCACGGAGCAGGAGAAGGTACTCTAGGGGGCGCTGTGATATGGGGGAGACGAGCGTGATTTTCACCGCTAATTCACCGGCTGTCGTTTTCTCTAGACGGCGATGGATGCTGCAAGACTGAGCGCGGCAAAGTCTTCCCCAATGATGGAGACCATCAACATGGTGAGACAGCCGTCCGCTGCTTTCGGTGTTTGTCTGGTGCCCCCTAGTGGATTCTCACTCATTCCATTTTTTTTTTTTCTTTTTCCAATTCAGTGTCTTCAGCATCTAGATGTCTCAGTCCTAGGAGATCTAGTCCCCAAGTTATGCGAGCTCCTGAAGAGTGGGGTGGGCCTCGGCACGAAGGTATGGCAGGATGCGTGATGGTGGGCAGGGTTATGGCGTGCTGACTGTGCTAATCATGCCAATGTGCTAATTAGGCTAACATGCTAGCTGTGCTAATCATGCCAGTGTGCTAATTATGCTAACATGCTAGCTGTGCTAATTATGCTAACATGCTATCTGTGCTAAAAATGCTAATTGTGCTGACCATGCCAATCGATGTTGCTCCACCAGGGAGGCTGCGCCAGTGTCATCGTGTCCCTGACCGTCCAGTGCCCCCAGGACATGACACCCTTCTCAGGTACATGGCCATCTTCCTACTCAGAACCCCCCTTCCCTGCTCCAGCTGTGCGGCATGGCGGTCAGACTTTAGCCTGTTAACACATGGGCCGGCGTCTGCGTCCCGCCACAGGTAAACTGATGAGCGCCTTGTTGAGCGGGATCCTGGACCGGAGCAGCGCCGTGCAGAAGTCCTTTGCGTTTGCTCTAGGGCACGTGGTCCGGGTGGGTCCAGGACGCTGCCATCTCTGCTCGTCGTCATTTTACACACGGATTTTATCTGCATTTTGTTCAGCTCGTCTAATGAAGACATGCTTCCTCTTCTCAGACTGCCAAGGACAGCAGCGTTGAGAAGCTGTTCCACAAACTCAACACCTGGTACCTGGAGAAAGAGGGTAACCTGTCGTTCGTCATTTCTAGCTTTTTCTGCGTTCATACTGCACCTGAACATCAGGTGACCGTCTTTGAATTACCCCATCCTGCCACCCCCTAGACGCCACGTACAAGTCGTCGTGTGCTCTGACGGCTAATGCCATCAGCCAGTACAGCCCGGACGTGCTGAAGAACCACGCCACGTCTGCCCTGCCGCTGGCCTTCCTGGGCATGCACGAGGCCCCCGAGCAGGAGAAAGGCGAGAGTGCCACCTGCAGCCTGTGGGCAGAAGTGTGGCAGGACCACGTGCCAGGTACCAGGACAGCGGAAGCATGATTGCAGCTTACTGCTGCTTTTCACAATGCTCCACTTTACTATTAAAATCACTGCAGAAAGGGGGTGTATTTCATGCCATTCTGAAATCGTGCTCCTGAAATGACACTCTCCCTTCTCCAGGAAACTTTGGTGGTATCAGACTGTACATGGTGGAGCTGATAGCCATTACCCAGAAGGCCCTGCAGTCTCAGTCCTGGAAGATGAAGGCCCAGGGGGCGGCGGCCATGGCTTCCATCGCCCAGCAGCAGACGGGCTCGCTGGTAGCCCCACACCTGGGCATGGTGCTGAGCGCGCTGATGCACGGACTGGCCGGCAGGACGTGGGCGGGCAAGGTGCGTCCGGGGCACACTGCCCCCTGCTGGACGGTGAAATTAGGCAGTCAGTGGCTGTTCACTGGTTTCTCCCATTATATCCAAAGCTGAACATAACTGGTACACAAGTACGCATTCACCTTTAAAAATGATATATGCGACAATGGATTGTGGTAACATCGCAACTGCATACTTATTTTATGTGCATTTGTGCTGATATGACAAGACAATACCTTGCATTTTAATCTGTATACCGATTATATTTTGCTTTCATATAAGCGCAAATAGACATAAAATAAGTATCCATTTACACTGTTACCACAATCGATTGTCACACGTATCGTTTTTAAAGGTGAATGCGTACTTGTGTACCGGTCATGTCCATCCCATATCATAACCCTGCTGGCTTGGGTAATGGCTCTTTAGGTATGATTAGGGGTCAGCATCTCCCCCTTCACTTTGTCATCCTCCTCCATTGTTACTCAAGTGCAGTGATTGCATTTTGGTCCCCTGATGTTTGGATATTGACGCACACATTCTGAGCCATTTCGGACTAAAGCATCTATTAAATACACACCAAGACCCACCCGTTCCATGAATTCCCCCACGAACCTGATGCTTCTTTACATTCCCTGAATGTCCTTACATTGCACTTCTGCTCCTTGTATAGCCTTATTAGGTTCTTGCTTTGTTAGAAGTTGTTTCACTCCTGCTCCAGTCCTGCTTACTCCTGTACCAGGGCATTAACTGGAAGCTCAGCCTAGCCACGTTTATGTATACCTAATCAACTCCTTGGCAGCCATAGGTTGCAGAGTTCCAGAGGTGTGAAGTAACAGTGCTAACCGCTGTGCCTCCTCCCCTGCTAAATATGTTAAATAATAATCTAAATAATGTACCGTTTTCCATCTTTATCCAGGAGGAGCTGCTGAAGGCCATCGCATCTGTGGTTTCCAAATGCAGGTATTACCTCCCAGCTGGGATTTCTAAACTTCCCAGAATGGAACACGCTTCTTTCTGCCATGATGTTAGACTGCTGAGTTTTGGTCAGCCGCAAGTCTGTGTGTGTGTGTGTGTGTGTGTCTGCCCACTCAGCGCCGATCTGCAGAAGCCCACAGCGGGCCAGCCCAGCATCACTGAGGTCGTTGAGGTCGTGATGAAAGAATGTCGGAAAGAGAGCCCCACCTACAAGATGGCCGCACTCCGATGCGCCGCCGAGGTACTGGAGTCGACCCAGGAAGATCGTTTCCAGGAACTGGCTCAGATCCTTTTCCCCCTGATCCGAAAGGTACGTCCGTGACACCCTCCGCTTCCTGTTTCGGATGAGGTTGAGCATCTCCTGACCGGCATGTGGTCCTCAGAGTTCGCCCGCTGGGACACCATCGCGGAAAAGCGCTGACGACGATGAGGACGACCCCGATGAGAAGGCGAGGGAGCTGCAGATGGAGGGCTTGCTCTGCGCCTTCGAGACGTTGGGGAAGGCCTGGCCCAGCACTCCAGGGACACAGGGTAATGCACGGCAGGTGGTAGCATGTTCTCTGGCCTGGGAACCAGAGGTGGAATGAGAATGGGTTTGAGGGCAGGTGTGTGGCTTAGCGGGTTAGGGAAGGTGGCCTGTTCAGATCCCCAGGTCGACGGTGATTTCACCATTGCATTGGGTTTAAAATGCTGTACCCGTGATCGGAAGGTGGCCTGTTCAGATCCCCAGGTCGACGGTGATTTTATCATTGGATTGGATCAAGGGCTGGCTGACACTACTTATTGAAAAGTAAATGTCACTTTAAATAAGTATCTGCGGAATAAAATAATTGTAATCGTTTGCTCATCATTGTGTACATTTATTTCTCAACCTGTTCCGTCAGCCAGGTGTTATCAGTACCAGTCCATTAGTGTCTAGTTGTACAGTTTGGCCTGAATCAAATTAGCAGGCAGGCTGCCAGTGCTGGCAAACACAGTGAACGAAGATCCAGTGAAATGTCTCCATGTTCCGTGTCTGTGGGGCTTGCAGCACAGTACCAGCTGGAGGTGTGTCGGCTGATGTGCGAGAGGCTGAAGCTGAGCACGTGGCGCGTTCAACTGGGGGTTCTGCAGTCCATGAAGGCCTACTTTCAAGGGTGAGTGAGCGTCGACTCGTCGACTGTCGACCAGTAGCTGTGAGCCACTGGGGATGCCCTCAAAACCACCTGTG
Source organism: Hippopotamyrus pictus (assembly GCA_026781145.1). Taxonomy (NCBI): domain Eukaryota; kingdom Metazoa; phylum Chordata; class Actinopteri; order Osteoglossiformes; family Mormyridae; genus Hippopotamyrus; species Hippopotamyrus pictus. The sequence goes on along the minus strand of JAODLC010000054.1, from coordinate 2,925,999 downwards.
AAACCCATGTACCTTCTTGTTGAGTATTAAATGTGTTCACCTAGACTGGTGTTTCTCAAACCAGTCCTCAAGGACTCCAAGATGGTCCACATTTTTGCTCCGTCCCAGACAGCCCACCAGGAGCTCGGGGGGGTGGGGGTGGGTAGCAGAAGCATAAGCATGGATCGTCTGGGGGACTCCCAAGGACTAAGTTGAAAAACACTGCCCAAGATAGACAAGCAGTTAAGGTGTTTATGTACCTGTAATTAATCTGGAAATGCTTACTCTCCCGTCATCAAGGTCATTGTGGAATTCTTAATTACCTGTAGTTTCTGTCTAATCTCCACCTCTCTCCTCTTTTCTCAGACTGTTACTTTTAGGAAAGGATCCTCCCCCAGGAATGACGGCGTTGTCTGAAATCTTAACAGAGACTTGTACTGCTATTGTAATTCCTTTAGGTATGATGTTTTTGATCAAGGGGGGCCTTATATATTTAAGCAAATGATCTTCTGCACCCGTTTTAGCATCGGTCTGTCTTTCCATTAGAAAACAAGAGCTATTCCTCAGTGAGGACAGAGGCATTGTCCATAGTGGAACTACTACTGAAGAAAATAGACGGTGAGTATGTGAGCAGAGACATTCCTTCTTACTGCGCCGTCTTTGAAGGTTGCGGATTTATTGTTCCGCAGTAGTTTTTGAAATTTGCGTATCGCGCTCTCTTTGGAACGGTCCAGATCCATTTTGCCTTTGAGACAGACTGTAAGCGTAGTGTTTGGGGCAAGGGCAGCCTGGTTGACGACAACTCGTATTTCAGAGGGCGGCCACTGGGAGAGCATGTCGGAGAAGAGCCGAGAGCAGCTCCTACTCTGTCTCGCTGCCATGGAGACGGACAGCCGCCCAGAGCTGAAGGAGAAGGCCCTGAAGCTCAGGCAGAAGATCCAGCACCATCCGTGAGCCCCCACCCCCCGCAGCACGATCCATGTGCACATCTTACCCAATCGGCCTCCATCACCGTACCTCAAACCCGTCCATCGCTCTGCTGTAACACCTTACCATTATTACTATTGGTTGTGCCCGTTTATTTAAAACCGTTTCCCCTCTCTGGGATATTGGTACATCCCAAATACTTTTTAAAAGTTGCAGCAAAGCAGAGTGCTGATTTTCTGTGAGCGGGACTGGCAGTTACGCACCATGACTGGCGTGTAGACACCTGTGCACCGAGAATATACCGTTTAAAAGCAGAATGTTTTTTCCTCTATTTTACAACGAACTTTGTGCCCGCAAGGGGATGACTTGATTACAGATGGCCAGATGGATTTGATATTAGAAAATGAAAAATGCCAATAGTTCAGTACAGGGATGTGGGAGTTTTACTGTGCGCGTGTTCTGCATGTCAAAAGGTATGTGTATAAATTAACGTTAATTTGTAAACTCATACCGAAGCTGGTAAGAGGCATGCTCTTATGAAGTTCCCTGTGAATTTTGTCTTTAACAAGGTGTGAATAAAAAAAAATACTGAGCAAAATTCTGTATTTCTGGGGTCAATTTAATATGATCAGGTATTTTAAAAGCAGCTATTTAAAGGAAAGTCAATATAAAGGACAGACAAACCAAACAATATATTAAACAGGTTAAATACAAGCAAGCAACAGGTTGAAAGAACATTAGGCAAAACAATGCATGTCTGCAAGAATGAGACTGCGACATTAAGTAGCGATGAGGTGCTAGTGCAGTCTGTCCTTCAGCTTGGACTTCTCCTGACCTTTTGAGGGGCGAACGCTGCCACCATTCTGACACTGGGAGCTTCTGGACACCGTAGACACACCGTCCACAAACTTGGTCTTGAAGAGAACGTTGGCATTGGCAAACATTCCGTCTTTCAGGGAGACCACCACAAACTGGAGAAGGCAATGAACCTAAGGTTAACCTCATACCGTGAAATCAAGACATCACTGCAAAACATATCTATACATACATATAGTCAAAGAAACATGAAATCCTTAATGCATATGGACGTTAAACTGACCCTAAGCTCTCAGCCCACTTACCTGTGAGTGGGTGAAGTGTGTACGCAACATCTGGCCAATGTTCTGGGTGTGGGAGAGGTCCAGGGCAGCATCCACCTCATCTAAGATGTAGATGGGTGCTGGCTTAAACAGCAGCATGGCCAAGATCAAGGACAAGGCCACCAGGGACCTGGAAGAACGGCAGCAGACAAACTCTTTAAGCTCACCAAAGTGTTTTTAGCTTAAAAGGCTTTTCCTGAAGCAGGACCCACCTCTGGCCCCCACTGAGCTCTGTCAGGTTCTCTTTCCAGGTGTTACCCAGGGCAACTTTGAATTCCAGGCCATCCAGCACCCCACAGCCTTCGGGGGGGGCCAGCTTGGCATCCGCACCTGGCAGCAGCGTGGAGAAGATGGAGCCAAAGTCCTTGTTTACCTGGGAAAGAGATGAAAGGTGCACCGTTGCATGCAGTGCAGTGTACGTGGACAGGAACAGTCAGACAGAAACCGGGTTCTCGAAGAGAATAGGACTGTCACCCACAACAGACGTGCATTATAAGCACACTAACAACAAGAAACAAACATTCACCTTCTGCCACGCAATGTTCAACGCCTCATTCTTCTTCTGATCTAGCTCTTCAATGGTCTTCAAGATCTTGGACTTGTCATTTTCCACAATTCGTTTCTTTTTCATCAGCTCATTGTACTGCAAAAGCACAAAGTGCATAACAGAATCCAAGAAGAGCCCAAAATTAAAATCAAATTATTTGGATTTGGATACTTGACGATTGCAAACATGGCCGTTTATAAAGGGAGTCACTGATGTGGAGGCAGAGACGGACCTTCTCCTCAGCCTGACTCAGCATATTCATGGCTCGCATGTTGACGTTCCTTTCCAGCTTCTCCTTGGTCTCCTCCAGCTTCCTAAGCCTTTGGCCTGCCTCCTTGGGGTTGTTGGCTTTGAAATCGTAAGCCGTGTTCGGCTGGCCAAATATGTGCCTCTCGGACTCGATCCAGTCATTCTCGGCCAGCATCCTGGCAACCTGCGGGACCCGGGGACCATTAAATACTGAGCTAGTGCTGTCCAACGAATGTCGCAGCCAGAAACCATCAACGCCGTTTCCTAAGAAACGAAGAGCTCATAACCCAGATCGAGGGCCTACCCTGGCTGCCGCGTCAGCGCTGTCCTTCTTGTGCTTGTTGATGTTGTGTTCCAGCTCCTTGATCCTCAGCTGCGCCTCGTTGTTCTGCTCACGGAGCTTGTTAGCCTCTGTGGTTTTCCCCTTGATCTCTCTGTCCTGAGCCATGATCACCTCCTTCTTCTTGGCCAGGTCCTCCTGGGCTTTCTTTACAGCCTCCTAAAGACGAAACCCATCACCCGTCACCTACAGTAATCTACATCGTATTTGATCCGACTAGCTTTTCTGATGTTAGGTTCCTGCTGTTTTTTTGTACAGCTCACTCCAGTGCTAACTGGCACTTGTTACTGGTCCCTAATTGGGAGCTCTGCCTAGCTACACTTGTGCCTAATTGGCTAGACAGCTATATACTCGTGCTGTACCATCTTCCTCGCACATCACTGAAGCATCTTTGAGATTCTAAAAAGCACTATATAAAATTAAACACAATTTAAACATTGTAGAGAGTTTCTATTAACCCTCATGTGCTCCCCTGGCTAAATAAAACCCAAAATAAGGGCAATTAAAAGATGATTTAAAAGATCCACCTATAAATAGCACATCAGGCTAAACACACAATACTTTTAAATAACTTCCCCGGCCACGGTTTGTGGTTTTGCATTTCCTTATTCAGGCAAGTCTGACCTTGTTGCTCGACACGTCTGTGGTCATTGCATCGATCTGTTCCTGGATGGCCTTCATGGCCTCATCCACAGCCTCGATCTGCTGCTGGTAGCCTGCCTGCTCTCTCCTGAGCTCCTCCAGCTCCAGGGACAGGGCATCAACTTCCTATGGGGGGGTGTCAAATACCATGGTTCAGGCTGAACTGCAAATGTCTCAACGGTGGACTAGAACAGGTAGGAACATTCGAAATGTAAGATGGTTTAGAACTGCTGGCCCAATAGCCTAAAAGTTCAGAGTATTAGAAAAAGGGACAATCCCAAGCATTTCCCCTTATAAGCACGAGTTATGAGCAAGTCACACCTGCTGCTGCCCTTTCAGTTTCTTGTTGAAGGCGTCTGCTTTGCTCTTGGCGGCATTAAGCTTCTGCTGGGCCTCCTTCAGCTCCTTCTCACGCTCCGCCTCAGCGTTCTTCATCTTGTTCTCCAGAATGTTGTACTTCTCCTCGGCCTTCTTCTGCACCTCCTTGGTCTTCTTCAGGGTATCTTCACTCTCCTCTGTCAAACACTTTTGATTACAATTCCCAAACTCATTCAACCCAAAGACCTGAAGATGTTCCAAGATGGTGCATTTAGGTACCAATTGTCTTGCGCAGAGTCTCCAGCTCCTCCTGCTGCTTGTGATAAGAACTCTGCTGAAGCTTGGTCTGCAGGATCTCAGCCTCCTCGCATTTCATGTCAAGCTGCTGTTTGAGTTGCCGGTATCTACGAGCACAACCCAGGTAGCAAACCGATCTTCAACATAAACATCTTGAATGAGTTTAGACCTCCTAACATCTAGCACCCAATGACCTTGCGGTAGCATGCTCAAAGGAAACCTTGGGAAGAGTATATTAGCATTTCAACGTGATGCAATTGAGTAGCATCATCACTGGAGGAGCTTTATGGCCGAAAGCACTGATTGGTCACACGGTCCCATGGGACTCACTTATCTGCAGTTCCCTTCATGCCAGACAGGTCATTTTCTGCTTTGTGTAGCTCCGCCTCTTTGGCTGTGAGATCGTCCCGGACAGCCTTCAACTCCTGTAACTTTGACAGCACGGAGGCCGCCTGAGGTCGGGCTCCTAGGACGGAGAGCCAGCACTCCGTCAACGAACGGAACGGATCACGCCGCATGTGGTGCATCTCGAATTCGTTGTCGGAATTTCACGTTACCTCCACTGAGAGTTCCCTGAGGATCAAAGACATCTCCGCCTAGGGTCACCGTCTTTGTCATGATGCGTTTGTCGAAGGTCACTTTCTTGGCGTTGTCCAGGCAGTCACAGACCAGCGTGGTGCCAAACACATACTCCATGGCTTTCTGGAGCTCGGACTCATAACCCACCAAGGACAAAGCCGTGTGGACGTTGTTAGCCCCAACCTAGGAAAATCAGAGAGTGCAAATTAAATACGTACGCTATGCTCTCAGGAACTTCATCGATGGAGTTGAAAGGACTGCCCTGAAGGTAATTACCAGATTTTTTGCCGTTTGCACAACGTTGTTGTTCAGGGTCCTTGCTGAAATTTTGTTCAGTGGAATTATTGTGTACCTTCGTTTAAGTTCACCCTTTTCCAAGATCTTTTTCCCCGTCACCTAAAAGGGAGACGTTTCAAAGGATGTAAAATGTGCAGAAATTCCAAACAATCACAAGGACTTTGTTGCTCGTGTTTAATCTGCTCCTTTGGCTTACCTCTGTGTCAACGACCACGTGGTAGAGGCGTCCCCCAGCCACCACCTCCAGAGCTGTGGCGTTGGACACGTCTTTGATGGTGATGAGGTTGGCAACCAGGCCTTTCACTTTATTATGGTCCCAGTTATTCTCAGGGTCTCTGAAAATGAGCCAGTTCAGTTCTGGATAAGAGCCTTTGTCAGGTCATACGGCGCAGCATAAAATCCCCGCTTCTCTCAGAATGCTCCAAAAACGACTCATAACCCACATCACATCATCTAAGGCAACTGAAGCTCATTCACTGAAGTACACAATACATGCGATCAAAGAGAAACCCGACCACTAACCTGTATTCAAATCTCAAATCAGGAAATTTGGCCATCAGCAGCTCATAGGTTTCCCTCAGCTTACCAACTTCACGTGACAGCTGTCGTTTTCTTTCAAGTAAATTCTCCTCTTTTCCATCTGAAGGCCAGGAGACAGTGAAACCAGTCAGGGGTGAAGCACGACCCGCACCCCCTCCCGATTTCGAATGAATGTACACCGAGCGGACCTTCGTAGTTCAGCTTCTTAAGTTCAGTCTCCAGCTTCTCCTTGCACTTCTTCACAGCTTCGAAGGCATCCTGGTCCTTCTTGTACCCATTGTCCATCTTCTTTACCTCGGCCTGCTTGGTCTTCAGCTCTTGCTGAGCATGCTTGAGTTTCAGTTGTGCCTGAGTACAGATATAACCCGGAACCCTCAACACCCAAACACATAGCATTGCTCTCCATTATTACTTCAATGCAGTCTGGTACATCCTTGTCAGAGAACACCAAGTCACCTGTTTGGCCTCCGTTTCTGCCTTGCTCATATCGTTCTTGCAGGCCATCATCTGGCCGGCCAAAGTGGCTTCTTCCCCATCCTCGTTGGAGGACAGACCAGCTGACACGGCTTTGAAATGCTGCTGAGCTGCCACAAGGGCCTCCGCGTCCTTCTGCCCCTCATCCTGCACCTGCTGCAGCTTCTCCACCACCTTGTTCATCTCCATCTCCTTCGCTGCTAGCATCTTCTTGTCCTGGGTGGGTTGGGGCGGAGTAGGAACAAAGGCAGTCAGTGTATTAAGAAGCAAGCCGTTTTGCAGGAGGATAGCTCAGATCTCAGGCCAGAGATGTGGTTGACCTTACGGTCAGGAGTTCTGGTCATTGAACGGGGTGGGTGCACTGTCCCATTTTTACTTAAAGCATTAACCCCCATGTTCCCTGAGAAGATTCACTCGAGCCTTACCTCTTCCATACTTTTGACCAACTCCTTGCGCTTCTTGGTCTCATCCTTAAGGTTCTGTTTCTTCAGGTCCAGGGTACTCTGGGCTTTGGCATCCACCCTCTGCACCTCAGACACTGCCTCCTCCAGAGCCTTCAAATCTCCAGCGACATCCTGCAGAAATAGACCGAGTCTATGGCTCAACTGTCCCTTCCAGGTGAAAAAGTTGCTTGAAAATTCTTTAAATTTATCAATTCAGCTGTAAACCTACTTGTATCCTGAAAGGGCTGAGGGTTAAAATGCAAACACCTGACATACTACAAAACCACAAAGATGTGATGACCAAGGTGCTCTGTGATTAAATCACTTCAGTGAAATAAAAGCAGTGGTTTGTCTGTGGCACGCTACCTTATCCCGCTTGGCCTCCAACTCTTTGATCTCTTGAAGAAGCTCCTTCACCTTGCGCTCATTTTCCACCATGGAGTCCTGCTGCTTACCAATATCGTCCTGCATCACCTTAAGGACCTCAGAAGATTTCTCCTTGGTCTCCTCGGCACAGACGAACAAATGGGCCACATATAGCCGACTGAGGTGCTCGATCTCTCTCATCAGTTTCTGGTACTCCAAGTAAGAGGACCGTTCCTGAGAAGCAAAGTCAACACATCAGAAAGATTCTTCCCATGAAATCCATTCATTACCATCATTTTACAATTTCATTCATTTGTACACAAATGCTGATACAGAACACAGACTCACCTCCTTCAGCTTCTGCAGAGTAGGTGTGATCTCCTCTGCAAGAATCTTTCAGCAAAACAAAAGTCTATAAGTAAAGGTTGAAAGGCAGGATGTCTCTGATCTGTTTAGGCATGCCAGTGAAATGCTGTACCGTCTGGATCTCTTTGAGTTTTGCCTCTTTCTTCTCGATGGTTTTCTGCGCACTAATCTTCTTGCACTCATACATCCTGGTTCCAGCAGCTTCTTCAATCATAGCAAGGATCTAGGAATTAACAACCATTAACAGAAACGCAGCAAAAAAAAATAAAATCTACCCCCTCCCCCCACACATCTGCATTATATATAAAATATAGGCACACATATACAACATACACGCACATATTATATAAATAAAAATCAGTTCTCACCTCAGGTGGCTTCATGTTAAGAACCTTCGTAATCCTCCCCTGAAATATCAAGACATGTTATCGGGTTCACTGGCAAACTGAACTAAGCCGGATACGCATATCAATTAACAGCTTACCTGCATGATCAGAAAGTGTGGATTGTTAACATTAAGCCCAACGGAGCAAAACAGGTCCTGCACTCGGGTGTTGTTGGCATTCACACCATTGATCAGGTACTTGTTCTTTCCACCTATAACCACCTTTTGGGTGAAAGGGAGAAGATCAGAAAGGCTAACCACGGCATCATCACAAAGAGCATAACAGACGGGAGCAGGTGAAGCCTCCAGGAACGTTTACATATCATACGCAGTCACAGAGCCTTTCAAAGTCTAAGGAAACAAATTACGAAACCTAAGACGTAATTTCAACGTTTTTTAATTTTATTTTAAAGCTTACGTTCCGTAGTTGTCAGTCTTATTCCTTATTCTATTTTTTCTACTTTGCGTTATATGTGTACGCTACTGGATGCCTAAATTCACTTCGGGATCAATAACGTATCTATCCATCCACCATCATACACAATTACATTAAAAAAAAAAAAAAAATACTGAATCGCTGTGACTGCACCACTAATCATTTCCTTCACATACAGAAAATCGACTGAAGGTGCAAGTCTATGTATTGTGGCCGCTGTACGCGAGGAGTCAGCCGCGTCTCTGTCGGCCGAGGCCGGGCGGACGCTGCCTTCACCTGTCGCGTGACAGTGATCTCGTCGTGGGTCTCAAAGCCAAAAGGGCTCTGCTTCTTGTCACAGTTGTCAAACGTGATGGACACCGTGGCTTTGCTGATCCCAGCTTGGCCATTTTTATACACCAGGTCCTGCAGATTTGACGCTCGCACCTGCACGAAAAAAGTCACACGAATAATACAGATAAAAACCGAACTCCGGTGTCGGAAAGTGCTGCGGGGATCAGTCCGAGCCGCTTACTTGTGACAAATTGGAAATGCCTAGCAGAAAGCATATGGAGTCCAGGATGTTGGACTTGCCGCTGCCGTTGAGCCCGGTGATGGCGTTGAAAGACGGATCAAACCCATTTATCTCCGTCCGCTGGGCATAGGACTTGAAGCCGTCCAAGACGATCGACTTGATATACATCTTCCCCGAGACAGCGCTAGGCTACAAACACACTTCTTCTTATTCAGTTAGCTAGCTACTTTTAAATAACAAAATATATAAGGTATTATAACTTTTAATAGCCTTACTTGTACTTAACCGGCCAGAAAACTGCATCCGAGTAACAACCCCTCTTCCCAGGCTGTTTTTGAACTTAAAATTTGGCGCCAGTCGTCCGTTTTCTCTTCCTGCTCGTTTGTCCGTGCGCCTAAAACACTTTGTACGATTTTAAAGACGTTTAACATGCGTTTCTTGAAATTAAATATTTCTCTATGCACGTGCTAGACATGGCAACGTTGAAATATAACGGAAAAATGTTTTGTTGTTTTGTCTTTTTTTACAGGCGCGTCCTGGGCAGCCAAAAAGGTCCTTGCTGGTAGTAATAGTTTGTGAAACGAAACTGATTCGGAATCGGTTTGATACGCTGATCTGCGTAACTTAAGGTGTAATTTGTGCGGACTACACCGATAGTAGATCAGTTTTGAGCGGCAGATCGTTACGACAAATTTGCTGTAATTGAAGTCTCTCTCGGCCGAATAGTAAAAATATTTTTTGGACCAACACACAGCAAATAGCTGTTTCTCAGTATACATTCAGGGAAGATACGTTTATGTATATTTTCTTTAAAAATACTTAGTTACTAGCCCATATGCGTCTCAGTGTTTCTAAAAATAATCCTATAAGCTGCGTGTATAAGGAGCACATACACGTCAGTAGTATTAAAATTAGAGTTTTATTCTATTCGTTGTAATTTAAACGAGACGCAACTCCTATGAATGTAGTCAGTTTAATTCCTTCTTTTACGGAGTTGCATGCGTAACATTTATTCCTGCCTTCTTTTTGAACAGTATTAATTAAACGAAATGTGCTTGTCCCGTGAAGCTGACTGCGGTTGGATGGATGAATAGATGGATGCGATCTCATGCGCTGGTGTTATGTATTTAATTTCCCCCAACGCAAGGTGGCGCCATAACATTTAAGTTTTAATTTCCTCGCATTGAGAAGTGAACTGATTTCTTGTGCAAGGAATAGAAGGATCTGAAAATCTATATACTGTATAAGATAAATTTGACAGAGGTTTTGCTGTAGCTTCCCAGTGTGGTCCACCCAGGATTGAGTGGGATGCAGTTTCTCATGAAAATGATCTTGGTACATTTATTCTATTAAATGGTATGCTTAATGCAACATTAACCTCTGACGCAATAATCATTTCTTCCCTCAAGAGAGCGGTATTTTCCAGGAGAATATACCTACACGGCTGATGTGGTTCTCTGGTAGTCAGGAGTACGACGGTGCAGCTACCTAAACTGAACCTCGCATTCACAGAGCGGCAGGGCATCTGAGATTGGCTGAGGTGTTACTTGGCAATTCGAGGCTATTAAAACAGTAAACTGGAGCCCAACAGAACAATTACAGTACCAAATCTTTGGTGATAAAACCTATTGAATAAAATTCCACTCTCTTTGTATTCTGCAGTCCAGCAGCTCATTACGTGAGAGGGTGCACACTGTTTAGTGTGTCCCGTGACAAAAAAAAAAACAGCTAAACAAACAGGCGGATGCTGTGTGCAGTACAGATTTACCAACCTACAGTCATTCAAACTTATTCAAAGATTTTTTTATGACTAAACCTTGTCATCTAGCTATGATGTTACGTAGAAACGGCAACTGCAAATTGAAAAGATTGACGAAGGATTTCAACAGTCCTATCCTTGAAGATTTATTGCACCTACACCTGGATGTGTTTGGATGCTGAATCCATTGTATTTTCCATTACATAAATGATTAGTCATCAGCTTTCAAACAGGAGGACATGCTTGCTGAGGCTGAGTTACACGAAGCTTATTTTCACATGGCTGCAAGATCAGCGATTTAATTTTATCAAGATAGATTTGAACCTGAAATCCACAAGTTGTGTCAAAGGCAAGCAAGCGGCTAGTGAGCCCAAGACACTGAATGAGTAACAGAGAAGTCTTGTTCTGGGTGACACTTAAAAAAGCCAAATGCTCCGAAGTTGCTTGTTTCCTCCCATAGTCCAAAAACATAAAAGATTCATTTTTTTTTGCCAGTTGTACAAGTGGGGAACAAATTCAGATGCTTCCTGGGCTTGTCGCGATTGTGTGTCTACCTTGTGATAGACTGGCAACCCCATCCAAGGTGTTGCCCTGCCCAGTGGTTGAGCTGTAAAAATATTTAAAGGAGGATGTGGGGGTGAAATCCTTGCGGAGGTGGGGGGCTGGTCCCCGATAATGGAATTTGTCAAATGGAAGTGGGGAAGGATCAGTCTGGATTAGATTGTTTTTCAGTCCGAATGCAGGCTGGAGTCCGCCAATTGAGGAACCCTGATATAATTGGCAGATATACCTTTACATGAGTGACAAATACAAAGAGCAATTTAGGGAAACGATGAGGGGATGGAATGTTTTCAAAGGGGATAGTATCCACATGCATCCTATGACTAACCCCAGATAACGCGAGCGGCGAGCGGTCAGACGTACGCGTCTGCTCAAATGTTCAGCCAGTCCGTCGCATTCCACTCAGAAAGCAGGTTTCGGGAGAACGAGAGCCAGGAGTGGCAGTAAATGCTTTCTTTGTGCAGTGGGCTAAGAACTGCGGCCTGGCTCGAGAGAGCATCCAGATAAGGAGGTACACTGCACTCGCAAAGTTCTGCATGGCTGGCATCCTCAGCTACTGCACGTTGGAGACTTATGATTGGACCTTGCCAGTAGTGAAATATACATTAAGTTGTAACTTTTTGAGTGCGTTTATTAGTTTTTGGGAAACTACCGTGTCTCTCAGTAATTGCCAGGGGCTTTGAAATGTAATTCTTAACAAAATGTGCTATGTCCAGGTCAATTCTGTATAGGAAAACAGAGCACTGTACCATGAATGTGGCTAATACTTAGCTGGAATGCTGTGCTCTTTTGAGATCTTATGGCTCTCACTGTTACTGGGTTCATGAGTTTGTGGGTTCGTGAGACCTATCAGTACAGAGGTATATTCCATAAAACAGTTTGCTTTCCTGGTGACATAAGTCATTGATATTCTGTCACATTTTTAACCCAAAATTGTTTTAGAACATCACAGTTTTTAATCAGTATTTTCAGCTGAATATCTTCTAAAGCAGTTCAGTCTTAAGTATCTTGCTGAGGGGCAGTATAGAGGGTAAGCCCATTACAAAAATATACAATCTTCTTGTCAAATCTCTTAACCACCAAACGACAGCGAGAGAGAGTGAGTTCCTATGAAAACTTTCATGAGCAGAAATGGCGTAAAGCCAGAAGAAGAAGAATTACTATTAATTTATATGGGACAAATTTTTGAATGATCCCAAACCCAAAGAATAACCTACCAAATCATATCAAAAAACAAACAAAACCTGAACTAACACTAACATATATATAATATGATAAATACACAGCCTACATAAAGTGGAAATAATGTATCGCTGTAGTTTCACTTACCATAGTCAATACAGTCACACAACGCTTAACTACAGGGATACGTTCTGGGAAATGCGTTGTTAGGTGCCGTTGTCGGAACATCATGTATAATATACTTACACAAACCTAGATGGTATAGCCTACTACACACCTAGGTTATACGGTGTATCCTATATAATGACAGAAAAGTACAGTTTAGTAAATACATAAAGCAGTGACATAGTTGTTTATTATCAGTATTACGTAATATGTACTGTGTACAGACGCTCCTCTATTTACGAATTTTTTCAACTTACGAACTTTCAGACATACGAACGAAGAGGACTAAGTCCAAATTGTGTTCATTAAGCTCCCGTTTCCTGTCCGCAACATCAGTTTTTTTTTCTGCTCACCAATTCTGCCTAGTATGACTTCTGGCTGCTACTCCCGCCACACAGCAGAGTCGCGTGCTAGTACTCCCAGCATCCTAGTTCTTTGTACTTGCGTATATCCTTAAAATGATGTTAAATAACAACTTACGAACATTTCAAGTTACGAACGGCCGTTCGGAACATATCTCGTTCATAAGTAGAGGAACGTCTGTATATATAATTATATGTGCTATACTTTTATACGACTGGCTTCGCAGTAGATTTGTTTACACCAGCATCACCACAAACATGTGAGTAATGCGTTGCGCTACAACGTCACTATGGCTACAACGTCACAATGGTTATGATGTCACTAGGCAATAGGAATTTTCACAACCACTATATTTGTGGTCTGTTGTTGACTGAAACATCGTTGTGCAACGCATGACTACACACACACACACCTATATGTATACATATATATATATATAAACGTGTGTGTTTGAATTTAGAATTTGGTGATCAGTGGTCATTGTTGACACACCACAGCACACAACAACGAAATGTGTCCTGCATTCAACCCATATGTGACATCATGACATAGCAGGGGGCAGCTAATTCATGAGTGTGAGTGTGTGTGTGTGTGTGTGTGCATGGATGTAGGTATATATAGCCACATATATTTTTGGAGGGTATTATTGCTGTATTATATATAGCCAAATCAACGCCATGCTGCTTGACGACCAGAGGTGGACATTTCAGGTCCAGAAAGTAAAAGTCCAAACCAGGATTTTGTTTCAACCAACCAGTTGAGCATAAAGAGTCAC
>JAODLC010000054.1:2898235-2912256 GCA_026781145.1 Hippopotamyrus pictus | reverse complement strand
TATAGCCATGTTTATAATACTTTATGAATGCATTATAATGCATTATGAAGGTATCTATAATGCGTTATGTATACAGACTTTAAGTAAAGTGTTACCCCTTCTTCTTTACAGTGAGGTTAAAAGCCATGGATTGAGACAGGCTCAAATGACCCCCCACACAACCAGCAAACCCCACACCATGGGGACAGTGGGCCTGTGGCTTGCACTCACCGAAATGGGGGGTGTGGAGTAGAGGATAGGCTGACTCTGTGGGGGGCAGACCTCAGAACCAGGCAAATACCAGCCAGTCACAAATTTTTTATATTATTGTAAATAGGAAGAAAGAAAAGTAGACAGACTAACTTTCACTGCCAAACACCATCTCTGCCCCCCCTCCCCCAGAGAACCCCATGTCCCCCCCATATCTTAAAGCTGGACCTGAGCCACTGGTAGAGCAATGTGTCGAAGTAGCAGTAAGATAATGGTATATGGGGGGTCCTGACAGCGTCTGGGGAGACCCAGGATGGTGACAGGGATCTCCCCACCCAATCCCAGTTGGAGCGGGACTTTCTTTGCATCGTTGTTCTGTTACCGGGGCGACGGCTGTGGAGTAGCCTACCCTGCAACCTCCTAAACATACACAGGCGTTCACCTGCCTGAAGTCACTTTCGTCATCTCCGAGGAAGGTGTTTACGGTGTGCAGCATTTAAAAATAAACCTCCTGTTTAAGCAAGCTTAGGTGAACATGTGGAAACGCCATCCTGGATCCTGGCAGTGAGGGTGACCTGTAGCATCTTCAAGGGCAACGTGATGCCTCAGAGGGTCAGGGGCAGTGAAACAGATCTGCAGAACTTAGACAGAACCCACTAACAAGCAAGCTGAAGCGGAACCCGTGTGGATCAATGCAATTCTGACCAGAAACATGCACTTTCTCTGGGGGGGGATTAGTCTATTCTTTTAATCTCAATGTCTTGACATAAAAGCAAAACCACGGCATGAAGAATGACTAAGGGTCTGCCATTTGCTTATGTCGCCATCAATCTCACCAGGTCACCGCTAAGAGTATGTGTCACTAAATCTCATTGGATGACAGTATCGTATCCCCGCCTTCTCCTAAATGTAGGCCATTTCCACAATCACTGTCATACATCAGTATTGGCTGAATAGTATCTGAAGGAAATTGATGCTAACACTAACTGTGAATGACAGCCATTGTCCCCCCCCCCCCGAGTTCAAAGGTCATGCTTGGCCATGCTTTGGTAAATGGTGGAACAGACGCTGTACATAAATGTGTAACAGGGCCACAGCAGATCCTGCGGTGATGGGAATGAAATGTACACCAGTATGTCACCAAGGACATCCGGTCCACGTTCATACAGCCATTAATTTGACCCAGGAACAGTCTCGGAGCTCAGCCAGACGATGATGTCATTCCCAGGGGGTCTCTGTGCATCTGGCTCGCACTGACTCACTCACACGTACACACATCTCCTGGCTAGCACACAGCACCACTAAAATACATCATCCATTTACTGATCCTTCTTTTGACCGCCCGTCCTGCTCTGGGTCATGTGGGTGGGGCCTGGAGCCTATGACAGGCAGCGGAGGGCACAAGGCGGGGGTACGCCCCGGATGAGATGTCTGTAAAATGCATAATTCACTGGAGCATTAAATGGAACTACCTGTGACACTGTTATTCCTGAACCTCAGTCTGTTCTGTTGGTGCGGCAGACTGAGCATGAAATCCCCCGATGTTAAAAACACAGTGCTTCCCGTGACCTAGATGAAGGAGCGCCAGCACAGAGTCCCGGGTCTCCAGGGATAAGTCTGCATTCCCAGCACAGCGCTGGCGGTTAGGGGGTGTACTGCAAGCTGATTGGTCAGATTCAAATATTTACATACTGTGTTTCTCGACCGAGATGAACTCAGAATACAGAATACAGAGTCACTGCACAGTGTTATATACTGTAGTAATGTGTCTGCACAGGGGCTTACACTAACTCTCTGTGTCTGCACAGGGTAGTACCCTGTGTTACTGTGTCTGCACAGGGGCTTACACTAACTCTCTGTGTCTGCACAGGGGCTTACACTAAACTCTCTGTGTCTGCACTGGGTTGTACATTGTGTTCATGTGTCTGCACAGGGTTGTACCCTGTGTTATTGTGTCTGCACAGGGCCTTATACCAACTCTCTGTGTCTGCACAGGGTTGTACACTGTTTTAATGTGTTCTACACAGGGCCTTATACTGACCCCTTGTGTCTGCACAGAGACTGAAACTGTCTTTCTTTGTCTGCTCAGGGTTGCACACTGTGCTAATGTGTCTGCGCAAAGCCAGTTCAGCATAAAGAGTCACAATCACATTGTACTCAACTGGTTGGTTGGAACAAAATCCTGGTTTGGATTTTTACTTTCTGGACCTGAAATGTCCACCTCTGTTGACGACACAAGGTGCATTCAGAATGGATGGTCATAATTTACCCAGCTCAGTGTACTTCCTCTGACCTCCATGGTCTTTAAACATACTAGTATTGTTCTCTCACACCTCCAAGGTTGGGAACTGGATTCTGGCATCTGTAAACAGTGACAGGGTTTGTGCCCAGTGATGCACTGGCATCCCATCCAGGGTGACCGCTGCCTTCTGCTGGCTGGGATGGGCTTTTTGATGGGTAAGGGGATGGAAGGTATTATACGGGGAATCAGTCTGTCTGTCTATTGCAGGATATACACTTTTCCCTTGCATAAAACTTCACACATTTTAAATCACAGTTAAAAATTAATCCCCCCAAGTACGTTTATGGCACAAACAGGGGCCATTTGGAAATATGCTCCAGGATACGTCAGCTGACGGTATAGTGATCCAGCTGCGAGTTTTGTATGTCAAAATGAAACGCTTGTCTTTTAAAGACGTAAACGGCACAGACATGACAGGCTGCGACAGGAGGCTGAGGCGTGGGATGCGAGAGGCTGCTAAAGAAGGCTTTATTTTTTATTAATACTGTCGGGTGGCCCACGAAGCTCTCCAGTCACGCAGCCACTTCTTAGTCAAAGGCAGGAAGTGATGAAACCAAAACAACAAGAGCATCTGCAGAGCTTCAGGTTTGGTCTCCTGTGTTTCGCCTCCCAGACCCACTTACCGTCAGAGGGAAAAGGGGCGTTTCAAACACTGCTGTCACTTACAGTGCTCCAGCCAATCAGACAAGGGAGCTGTGGTCACATGACCAAGCTTGGAAACATTTGGCACCAAAACTTCCAGCTTCTGTAACTTAATGGTTAATTGAATTATTCTAAAATTCTAAATAATAAATCAGGAAAACAGATTGCCTACAGCAGCCAGACTTTAAATTTATATTGCTTATAACTGTCAAAATCGTATACTAATTCAGAGTAAAACCAGATTAGTTATACTGTATAAATCGGCACCACATCACTTCACAATTCACAATAAAATATTGGTTGGTTTGTATTATGGCTCATATTTATGATAATGAAATGTATGAATCAGTCATCCAGTGCCTTCTGTTAAAGCACCCCCATGCCGTTGTACCTGAAAGCTCAACGAGGCCAAAAACTTTGCAACCGTAAACTCACACACTCATTTTAGCGCTGGGACTCTTTTGGGAAATGCTACTGTTCATTTGTGTGTGGGAGTTCTACTTACACAAAAATGTTCTGAGGGCAGAAAGAAAAATCACTAGTTTAGAGAGATAACCAATCAGATTGTAGAGGAGGTGGGTCCAAGCAACTAGAGGAGGCAGGAACTAATGTCTTGAAATTTCTGTGCATCAGTCTGATTGGTTTACTCTCTGAACCAATCATTTTTCGTTCTGCCCTCAGAACATGTTTGTGCTAGTAGAACTCCCACGAGCGGCTCATTTACAAAAGACTAGACTGCTGACCAGAAGGCCGACTAGGTGAAAGAAGTAGTTTTACTCCCAAATGTCCTTACAGCAAAAACTTGTGCCTGTCTTTGAAAGTTAAAAGGTGTTTTTATATTTTTTAATACACAGTATTTTCAAGGATTTTGAGCATATTAGCGAAACACAATGGCAAACAAAAACGCAAGACAATCAGATCGTGCTAATGAGGTACTGTAGCCTTTGCCTTTCTGCCTGCAGGCTATCACAGACATGAATCCAACACAAAAATATAACCCACTGATTGAGATAAGAAAGTCGTAGTCAGTGGATGAGAAGAGGCCTGTGATTTTGTAGCTAACCAGACAGCAAAAATGGTCTCGGGAATATTTTCAGAAAGACTTTGGCCTGTTCAGAATGTTCAAATATTCTAATATGGCTCCACACCAGGCAAAATTGAAAGCCAGACAGGACTTGAGTCTGAAGATGGTCAGATGGCATACGTCATAAAGAATGGCGCCATGTTTACACTCTCCGTTTTCCAAACTTCTGTAGGCAACATATTCATTTATTGTTAATGAGAACGCCGATTTTGTTTATGTCTCCGTGTGCCAATGCCTTCCAGACACAGGCTTCCTGCCAAACCCAACAGAACATCACGCCCACCAGGATCCCCGCGAGAAGATCCCACTTGGCATAATGCATGTTAGTGCCAATGTTGATCTCAAACCACACGCCTGATTGTTCTGAGGGGAAAAGAAAACTGCTAAAAATTCACAAGAGCAGCAGCGCTACGGCGATACAGTTGTCACTGTCGTCTCATTAAATTCCCCATGCGTTTCGAACAGAACCTGCGCCGGTAAACACATTTGTAAATAAAATGTCACAGGACTGCGCTGCAGTTTGAGTCGCATTTAATCGGCCACCATTTTGGATTTATTTTGCGACGGGAGGCTTTCCGATGCCTTAAAGTCTGTATGATGAATTAGAGCGAGTTGTGTGCGTGCTTGAAAACCCGCTATCCACCTCAGAGACACGGCTCCAGGATCCGCTGAATATTCAAAGCAGGGTAGCTTGCACTCTAAAGGTTCCCAGAGGCCTCCCCAACCATGTCATTTTTCTTGCCGTGTGCCCTTCTACCGAAGCGAGCCTCTTTTTTTTTTTTACACTTGGAATTAAATTGAACTAACGGCACATACTGACAAGTAATAAATAACTTAGCACCGCTGAGTGACTAAATAAATTGGTTTTCCTTAGCAATGATTCATCCTGTACGTTTAATTTCCATCAGGCTGAGAGACAGCAGCGCTTTCATCAGAGCAAAACAGAACTCCCTAATACCTGACATCAAAAACAATTCACCAAGGCGTACAAATCATTAGTGAAATGTTTTTCGACCCTGTCGTATAACTAATGACATTGGCTTTTAGGGTTTGTCGCTCTGTTTGACTGTTTAGTTATCGTTGTTAAGATGAGAAACAACTATTTTCGAGCTACGTGCAGAAAACCATTGTGAGCACAGAGTATAACATCATTTGAGGAGTTTAACTCTGCACACTCTGCCTGCTGTTACTCTTGCAGTTGGGGTGTTATTTGTGTCTTCGGAGTCATTTTATGTTGCCGAGTTAAAAGAAATAAGTGGTCTTCGCTGAAAACATTTTCCCACACACAGTGCTGATGTTTCTGTATTAAAATCCGAAATATAAAGCTGGCTGCACTCTGGTTTTCAGGAAATGCTGAAGAGCAGGTAATATATTGAAAACAAATCTAAATATGCACCAACTTTTAAAATATATATGAAGAACACGGGGTACTAGATCTAGCTAGTAAAATGATTGTCAAGAGACAGGCCCTTAAAATGGATGAAAATCATTTTATGGGGACAGTTTAATGAAGATGAAACATATCTTTATGGATTGGCAATTATTACAGTTCTGCCGCTGTCGTAAAATGCATTTTAAAAGACAAGGTCAAAAAAAGATACTATTATGAAAGTTGTTGGGTGACGATCACTATTCCTCAGAATAGAACCTTAAGAATTTCATTTCACAGCTCCTGTATTATGTCCTACATGTGATTTACACCACAGTCGGGGCTGCATTAAAATGCAACATAAGGCCGTAAAATGCTTGTTGATATTCAGACCAGTTCCTGCACATTGGTACCAAGGCAATAAGACCGAACGCATTAGATTTAGCATTGAGACAGCATGCAGAATTGAGAAGCACAGAAGGTGAGAGGAACCCCATCAAATTCAACAAAAAAAAGATGAAGATCCCAATTTTTGAGCAGTTAGTCTAAACAGTGCCTTTTCAAGGTACACGATTTCCTAAATAATATATCTTGTGAAATGTATGTTCAATTTCCGTACTCAGACAGGGGTAGAGACATTCGCCAGGATAGACATTTGTAGGCTTGAGAGGGTCTCTGACAGGGTGACAAAGAGATGTCTGTGGGACAAACTGCAAAGGCTGAGAAAATAGCGCCGAAACTACCAATGCTACCCAACCAGTAAAATGAGAAATGGTCTGACTTTGAGGAAATGAAGTATAAAAACATACTAGATCAGAAATGTAATCAGGCGCATTGACCTGAGGATGGTGTTAGACTGTCTCCCAAATGACAGGTCATGAGAGATAAGCCTCTGTTTGCTTGCACCTCTCCTTCAATGTCTTCTACACATCATCATGAAGATGGCAGCGACGTGGATGGACATTGGGTCAGCGCCCTGCAGAATTACTGGAGCCCTCGATTAATGTCAGCCAAAAAAAAAGAAAAAAGCCAGATGAAGTTCATTACTTGCTTATGAATCGTTTTCTGTTCTCAGAAATATGACCAAAATGCTGGAATAGTATAGAAGATGCTGGAATGTGTTGGCGCATTACAGAGACCAAAAGGTATGTGAAGGAATTCATGAAGTCCAAAAAGAGTAGAAAATGCAGTCTTAGCTTTTCACCGCATCCACATGGCTATATTCACTAGCTAAGTCTACGTCAAAAACCATTTTGCTCCAGTACGGGCATCCAAAGATTCTTCAGTTCTTAATAATGGGAATCTTTAGAAATCTTGGCATTCAGCTGACAGTAATCAACACACATTCTTATTCCCCTTTTTCAGTAGTACAATGGGGAACAAATACGGCCACTACTTTACAGGCTACTTTCCATAATGATTTAGCATAGAAGCTGCTCAATGTGGCCTAGAACCATGTCGTACCATGTACACGTCTATAAAGCTGGTGCACTGAGACCTGCTGTACTAAACTGACAGATTAAGCCCAGCCTTGTGTAGTTGGCAGTACAATATCGCTCTATAACAAAGCCTACTTCAGGCTTAACTCTCAGTGCAGTGCCCACTAATCTACATGGATGCATATCAATACTACCCACATTCATTAAAGCAATTTAAGCTAATTTCTACTTATTTTCTATTTAGATTTTGTATTTTTAAAGTTGAAGATTTCCAGTATTAATACACTCTGCTAAGCCGATGGTCAGTCAATGCAACGTAATTTTGTTGTGATACGCCCTAACCAGTGTATGTTATGAATGACAATAAAGTAGCTATTCTATTCTATTCTAATGTAACTTTACCATTGCTCTTAAAACAATGCAAGCTACTGTCAAGCTTACATACTTACGAAAACATCAATACTTATGATTTAACCTCCAAATCCTCAACTGTGGTTCAGGTGTGCAGAAGAACTTCAAGAGAATATTAAACTGTCTGCTCCAAGCTCTGCTCCAGGTGCTAAATATAGGCGTCTTTTTCCCGAATTTCTGAAACAACATTTGTTGATTATAGACAGTAATGTGATCAAAATACATCTGAGCGAATTCCACACAGGCAAGCATGGTAAATGGAGAGAGTGGTGTGGTAGGAGTCTGCTGTGGAAGGTTCCACACTGAGACGTTGGTAACAACCCCGCTGACCCGGCACCAGCTGTTTACACTTAATAAGCAAGGACACCTTCAAAGTATCCGCTACTGGCTCAGTGTGACTGGCTTTGTGAAGTCAGCTGAAAGTCAAGGCTCTGAATGCCTGACCAGAGTAAATTCCAGTTCACTTAACAAGATGACCACACTCTGTGCTTTGCGGAACAGCACAGTGGCCCTGGTTTCTGAAGTCATCACTTCCCTACTGCAGTCTGACACACGTGAACTAGTAAAGAAATTATTATTAAACTTTAAAGCGGCAGGAATATAGCTCTTTAGCCTAGGCAGTCCCTAGTAGGGGTGCCTCTACAAATTTTGCCCCCCAAGACCAATCCAAATATTTAGGGGCCCTTGGAGTCATCCAAATCCCCCCCTTTGCAGCACCTGTGGTCCCTGGAAAGGGGGAGGGGGGATAATCATGTTCAGCTATGGGGTGGTTGACGTAAGGGATGGATCTGTTTGTTTTAATAGTCAAATAAAGATTTCTTACATTAATATGCATAACAAATTAATGGCATTAGTGAATTAATTCATAGTATAACGAAGGTCTTGCAAGTATAAATACATGTGGACAGTATTGAACAGACAATATTCTTTGTGGCAGACACGCTTTTCTCATTATACGGTGCTATTCCTACATTTAAATAACTGAAGATTAGCATAACAAATGTAGCAGAAAGGCATTAGATCCAAATGATTGCTGGAGTGAAGGCGGAACTTGTGATTGGCACCCCAAACGTGACGCCATCACCCTACAGCAATGCGTGGCTTGATGCGCACCACACCGAGACGGTCAAAGAAAGTACGAATCAGCACACATTTATTAGCAAATGAATTATCGCATCATTATTCGTATTTTTTATTTTTTAATATATGAAAATATTGTATGGGAAATACACAGCAGTTGGCTGGGGCTCCCGTAATCATAATTTTCAAGGCGACATTTTACGGGCTTCAACATTGCAATTATGATTTGTGGTGCACTTGTGTTTTCTCGAGTGAAATTTTATTCTTATAGTATTCACAATAAAATTAACCTGCAATAAAATGAAATTATAATAAAATTACTCTTGTAAAATGAGCAATAAATACCTGTAGCTTTCGTTGTTTACTGCTTTCTTTTCAGTTTTCTGGTGCTTGACAGTCTTTGTTGTTTAAACACAGTGATTATATTTTTAATAATCCCACCAGCTGTATGCAAACAAGGCTTGTAATTATACTGCAATGAAGGAACACTTTGAACCTACTCATTGTGTTTTGGGTGAATTACACAAATTGGCTGCCTGGTGAAACAGTCCATTATTATAAATGGCTTAGTGTTTCTTGCCTAATTCCAGTTTGTGCTATGCATATTCTCAGTAAGACCCAATAGCACGAACTGAACTCCAGATGAACTCCGAATTCACACAGGAAAGTTTTCAGCGGGAACGGCAAAAGACTTGCAATCCTTTCATTTTAGCCTAAATGCTTCCACTCGGCAATAATTCCGTGGCCTTTCTGACAAACAGGCCATTTTCAGATGTTTCCGTCTCTTGTATAAGGTACCTGACTTTTTTCATTCAGACGCAGAATGAGCATGTGTGAAAGAAATGAACAAATAGAATTAAAGCAGAATTTTTAAAATCGGGGTTATATCCAGGATGCGATGGGTTACAGTGAGATTGTAGGTGTGGCCATCTTGGGATTGGACAGGTAGGTGACCAGGTGTGTCGCGCCGATTGATTCCACTCGTTCTCTATTTCGTCAGTACATTAAATGTTTGCTGTTTGTTTTCCTCTCTCACTTCCAATAAACCTGCCCACTTCCGATTGGCTGTCGCATCTCCCGCGATTCTGATTTGTTTTCTCAGACACCCACGCTAACAGTACAGTTTCATTTCATTTCCCTTCCCTTCCCTTCCTAAACACTGTTATTCCTTTCTATATTGTGTTGACCCTGTGTCTGCCCCATCCTTGTAACTGTAAAAAAGGAAACATCACTCCCCGATGAACCACCTGTTCCGTGTCCCGTCCCTGGATCACATGATCTGTTTACAGTACCGAGCATCCGGTATGATATTCACGAACTCTCAAACACAGCCTTAGTAATCCCTAGCCTGGTCACTGGCACATACGAGAATGAAGTTACTGGGCATTTGTGATCTGATGAATGTATAACATTGGAGAACCTCCAACTAGAAAAGAGAAATCTCTGTAATTGATAATTTACTGATAAAATACCATGGAGCAATACAATCTTTGTATCTTGTTACTGTCATCTGTCCATCCATCCATCCATCCATCCATCCATCCATCCATCCATCCATCATTTTCTAACCACGCTTGTCCTATGCAGGGCCACAGGGGGGTCCAGAGCCTATCCCAGAAGCTACAGGCACAAGGCAGGGAACCACCAGGATTAGTGCCAACCCATCGCAGCCATCAGTTTCCGTTTCACTGATAATATTAACATGATAAACACCATTAGAGATATCCCAGGTGTTTAAACATTAGTTTTGCTTTACAAGGTAATGGTAGTGGGAACTTGATCTATAAATCTTGATCTATAAATATGTGAATGCTGGAACTGCAAAAAAATATGGCTATCCTGAAAAAAGCAGTGGATCGTGTCTCTTCAAAGATTATTTCACTGATGAAATTACATCACGTGAAACAAGAATTAGCTTTGGTTTTCAGGAGGATTTCACTCATTTAAAAGAGAATTTTTTTTTGCTAATATGCAATGAGAAGGCAGGAAATAAAAAGAATGTATACAAGCTGTCTGCATTTTTCTCGTCTAAAATTTGACACTCACTGAAAGTATCACTTTTAACCAATAATCCCTCAGAAAGACATTTTTGCTCAGTGGTGTTTACGTAAAAGCGGACTCCATGCTCTTCTGGTTTGTAATCCTCAGTTACACACGAGCGCGTGATGCTATCAAGAGGTACAGAGATGTTTAGATGGCGAGGAAATTATCTTGAGGAAATTAATGAGAAATGCAATCTCCACCAAGGTTCACAGACCATAAACTGAATCATGAAATGTGTGCTCTTAAAAAAGGATTTTATTTAGACTAGAAAATAGTAAACACAGAGAAATATCCACACCTAAAATATATCATTCTCTAGGGCTGGCTGTTATATTTATTTGAATTTAATTTTTTTCCTTCTTTCTGAAGCCCTCAAGCTGTATTAACTGAAGTGTAGTTCAGGATGTTTACATCACATGCACAAAATGGGCAAAGCTTTGCAAGCCTAAGCTTCGCCCATCAGCTCGTCTGACACATGGAGTGCTCACAGAAAGTTATGGGCCTCTTGCTTAATTCTGTAAAATGTTGCAGATTAATTGGTTTCATAACAATAGTCCATAGAGAAGCAATGTTTACTATATCTGCATTAGAGGGGTGTGGACACCCTGGTAGATTCAGACAGGTAACTTTCTCCTGGCATCTGCCAAACCCAGACTCGTCCATCAGACCACCAGACAGAGAAGCGTGATTCTTCACTCCACAGAACACGTTTCCACTGCTCCAGAGTCCAGTGGCGGCGTGCCTTACACCACTGCATCTGACGCTTGGCATTGTGCTTGGTGATGTGAGGCTTGCGTGCAGCTGTTTGGCCATGGAAGCCCATTCCATTAAGCTCCCAGTTTTTTTGCTGGGGTTAATGCCAGAGGAAGACTGGAACTCTGCAGTCATTGAGTCAACAGAGCGTTGGCGACTTTCACGCACTATGCGTCTCAGCACTCGGTGACCTGGTTCTGTTACTTTTACGTGGCCTGTCACTATCTGGCTGAGTTTCTGTCATTCCTAAATGCTTCTACTTTGCAATAATTCCACTTACCATTGACCATGGAATATCTAGCAAAGAAGAAACTTCTCAAACTGACTTATTGCAGAGGTGGCATGCTATGACAGCACCACACTTGAATTCACTGAGCTCTTCAGAATTATCCATTCTTTCATGAATGTTTGCAAGCCTGACTGGCTTAGTGCTCAGTTTTATACACATGTGGCAATGAGTCTGAATGAAGCACCTGAACTCAATGACTAAGAGGTGTGTCTCAGTACGTTTGTCCATATGGTGTATTTTCAATACAGACATTTTCTTTTTATTAAGTGTCATTTTTTTGATTGACTCATTCAGTTCAGTTCTTGCCATTTTGGCATATTTACAATTGTAGTCATTTTGTCCCAAAGGAATCCTAAAAACAAACGTTTGATGTTTTATGTTATTGCAAAGGTATTATTAATAAAATAGCACCCAGTGAGACTGCTTGTCAATGAACTCAGATCAGCTCTTTTAGAACTATAATTTTATGAATGCGTTACTTAAAACTACTAGTTGCTTCTAAAGTGATACAGACATTTTGTAAACAAATGAACAAAGTAATGATTCTTGTTATAAAACCAATACATTTGCAGTATTTTCACTGAATTAAGCAAGCATCTCAATACTCTCTATCAGCATTGTGTATCTAATTTTCTTATTAATATTTAAGGACTGAAGGCTGGAGGAAGCAGACTTTGTGCAAGGTTAGATAACTATTATAAATTAATTCAGGTGAAATGAACATGACCTGGGCCTCTTTGGGCCCGAAAATCATTCAGTGATTTCTAACGCATTACTGCGTGAAGAAAGGCCCAACGCAACCCTATTAAATCACCCTACCTACTTATTCCCGAATCCGTATTATTTGATATGCGTGACCCAGTTATTTGCCTCAGTGATAAGCACAGTGCACGGTGGGTCTGAAGAGCGTCTGAGCGAAATAACTCAACTGCAGTGCAATAACTCCACACAGATAGTACTTATTGCATGGGTTAATTCCTGGGCCAAGGCAGAATTCCATTTGATGAGGATGCCAGTGGGTAGCATACTTCCAGGGTTGCGGGTTCGAATCCTACCTGTATGGAGGTTTCCCTATGTGACAGGTGTTTCGTTCGAGTACTCCAGAGTCCAATGGCAGGTGATTAGGCTAATTTGCCTGTAAATCCCTCATACGGTATGGTTGTATGTGCCTTGCCATCCAGGATACACCCCAGCCATGTGCTCAGGTCTGCATGGGATGGGTTCCAGGCCTCTTACCACTCTGATCAGGATAATGGTTAGAAGATGGATGGGTGTTAGGGAGAATCTGGAGCCTGGAAACTGAGCTAATTCAGCTACAAGAACGGCTTGCTGGGTGGCCGGTGGACCATAAAAACGAGACTTCGACGTACGGCACGGGAATTTAATGATAAACGTGATGAAATTTAAAAGCCATCTGTTTCTCTCCTTCCTCATTGTTCTCTCCAGTGATCGTTGACTCTACATTTATAATATCATTAATCAAATCGATTATGGGTGATAGACCTGTTCGCACTGTTACCCTGGAGTATTCTGTGATAATGACGGATAGATTCCATTCTTCTGACATCCTCATTCACATTCAGAGGGGCAGCTTAAACTAGCTCCTTCAGAAAACCCCTATATGTCCATCGGGCAAAGTGTTTCGTACCACTTGAAATGACATTGAACGGCAATCACACTTCAGAGGACAAAGTTCTATTTAAAACATGGCGCACATTTCTTACAGGTCATCTAACTACTACGGCAAACAGTTAAAATAATTATAGAACCGTCACAAAGAATGCAGGTCAACAGTGTAAGTAAGATTAGAAAGACGTTGATGTCGATGGTGTTGAAATTTTAAACAATTGATGGATTTTGCGAAGAAATTGAAAGTGCAAAATAAAATTCATTTGTGCAGTTTCTAAAAGCATTCCTATAGTTATTAATAATAACAAAAAATCGAAGAAAACAAATGTACCTTTTCAGGTCTTGAAAGACACTGAAACCCTCACCAAATTTTGCTGAATAGCAAGCTGGCAGAGTGAAGGGCTGTTTTTCTTCAGCATTGTACCAGTAACTCCAGTAATAAACCTAGCATAAATGCCCTTGTTAAGCGGAACAATGGACAAATAAATTCTCCATCTAGATGTCCTTGAACATAACTAATTCCAGGATGATGTCTGAGGTGGTGTATGCCAGTAACAATTCCAGCAACATTGTGCCACAAAGTGTGTCAAATTACGCAATGTCTGACTTTCATGGTTGTTCAGTAGAAAGACAAACCCAGCTCCCATAATGCAACCATTGGCATCATCATGGCAGATGACATCATCACTTTCATTTGGCAACTGCAGTTGCGTTTATCCATCCATCCATCCATTACCTTCCGCTTGTCCGGGGTTCGGGTCGCGGGGGTAGCAGCTTCAGGAGGGATACCC
>JAODLC010000054.1:2864788-2882810 GCA_026781145.1 Hippopotamyrus pictus | reverse complement strand
TAAATACAAAGACACAACCAGAATTAAAGAAAATAAAACAGATATACAGACATACCAAGTTGTTGCATGTGCTTGGATACATATACATATATAAATTTTGTATGTGTATTTTTATATAAGATTACAAACAATGCTGTTTTGTTTACGGGGGAAGAGCTGTTATCTTCTTTTTTGATGTTTTTGGGGGTGGCAGTGGGTGCAGATCACTCTTGGGAGGAGACCCAGCACCCCCCCCACCCCCCCGTTCCCCATGATTTTTCTTATATGTGTCATTTGCAGTGTTTTATCTGAGTCTGTTTTTTTTGGGGGGTGGAGCTGTACCTTCTCAGGCAAGCGCTACAATAATGTAAGCACAGTCAAAGGTTTCACTGGGTTTTTCCTTATTGCCGCCCACTGAAAACGTGGCAAAGATTTTCCTTTATTTATCTATAAGGATATTTTTAGCTCACCCTTTGAAATAGATTCTTTCGTTCATCCCTGCATACCACAGCGTGGTATATAGGCCGTACACGCCAACCCACGGAAGTGTTTTGTTCAGTCACCGCGTATAAAAAGATCACACCATAACAATTCCTGTCCTACAACAGATGATGTGCGTTACCCATCCGTAACCCCTTACCTAGTGCAGGGTGACGCTGCTCCTGAGATGCGAGGCAGGGGGCGCCCTTGAGAAGTTTCCGGTCTATCGCAGGAATACCTGGAGGAACTGGGAACAACCAACAGAGATACTGGGAGGCCAGACAGACTGGGATTACCGTGCTAATCAACAAGTCACCATGGTGTACTTTGCCACGCTACGTGAATCACATTTATATTCCACACACCAACGTCTGGGTAGAAGTGGTCACCACAAGCGTAGGATCACGTGTGAATCTTTGGATGTGGTTCCGCGCCCTTCTCCGGCGGTTTCGGCGCTGTTTCGTCTGCGTCTGTAACAGCCCCTCGCCTCACAATTATAACCCAGAAAATGAAAAATTAAGATGAGGTGGCGAGCCTCATTAAAATGAAGAATTCGCTGTTTTAAATTCAGCACCGTTTATGCCCGCGGGGTGAAGACAAGATTCCTGAAAGAAGAAAAAAAGGAATTCAAATGACAAGTAAAGAGAGCGTTCAGAATGGTGCATTTTGGAGGGTGTGAAATGGAAAAGGCACACTACTGCAAATTCATAAACTAAATACACAAAATATAGTGCAATTACATATGACACTGCAACAGAACAGGCGAAAACCATAGAGTTTTAGGGTCACATGCGTCTTTATTCATGTCATACATGAATTAATACACTTAAAATTTAAAAGGTGCTCATGTGAATATGGCCAGATTTGACAGGAAGAGATGAATGATTAACTCTTGTCCTAATTTAATCTTTTGGTTCCCTTCAGACTGCTTCTTTACAGTATTCGCAGCTTGTGAGTAAAATCACATGATTTTCAGATGCAGGCCCATTATCAGCCAACGGTCACGTGTCAAAATCCAGCGGGGGAGCACAGTGGATGAACAGTGCAGCCCGTTTCTGGTTGGGGAAAATACAGGGAGGCACGGGTACCACGAGTGTCTTACCGCAAGGGCACCGATGCAGCCGTGTGCCAGGACGGCGTGACGGATGTGAACGCGTTCCTTCCCTATGGCAACATGCAGGGCTGCCAACTCTCACGCATCACTCACGCTTTCAGACTCCCGCGTTCACGCAAGAAATCTTACCGCAAATCCATATTATTGCATTATAAACCCAAAATTAGCTACATCAAAAGCATTGCGGTAATTTGCAAACCCTACAGACTATTTACAAGGCGATGAAACTGTTCCAAACATGCAAATGTGTGTGCAGATTTCTCTAGAATTGAAAATCTCACACCAGCCAGCTGACGAAAGTCGGCAATTCCGCAACACATCAGACATGTAAACTCCAGTCGGTACATGACAGAGTTCGGACACGAACGTCACTTTGAGTCGGTCTGTGTTTAGTACCTTCTTTTCACTGAAGACCCGCAGTCTTTGTCACCTTCATTTGGAATGAGGCTGCACTGCATGATGTTCGAGTCGTCATGGTCGGACGCTGGCACTCTCAGCTTTCAGTTTTCATTCTGACAGAGGCCATCCTGAACCCACCTCCAGTAAAAAAAAAATGATGATGATTTGCAAGGGAATTATGGGTAATTCTATAAACTTTCCATGGAGGACACAGTGATCGATATTCAGTTTTCCCCAAGGTTTCACATGTCTCCTTCACGTCTTCACACAAGCTCATTTGCTGGACTAATGGATCCCGTAATGTAGCACAATGGCTAATTTACGCGAAGGGATTCAGGCTAAACTCTTTGTGTTTTGTTGGTAGGCGCCACACAGTTGTTTCCTCCCATGAGAGGGCAGTGTTGGTCTGGCTCTGGTGGTCATAGATGTCCCATAGTCACTGGCCACAGGACTACAGGAGCCCGACCAGGGACAGCGAGATGCTGGGCAGACTGACGCGTGTAAGTTTGGCTCCACCAAATACCACCCCGAGTCTTTTAGAGAAATGCTATTAATCCCCCACTAAATGAGAGCTCCCTTTAACCAGGCTCTGGATATATTAATAAAAATTTTGCTGAGAGCAAGGTAAAGCGGTGGGGAATAAATCAATTGAGAAATGAGGGCATTACAAGATAATGTAATTAAACCGACGGCACAGAATTACTGGTAAGTTGAAGTTTGAATATGAATGGAATGCATCATTTTTGACTCCCCTCCCCCATTTGTGTAAATAAACCCCCCTGCTGGCCTGTCTTTTTGAATAACTTTTTAATATCAGATTTAGCAGAGCCTGAGTTAGCCGGTGCTAACGTTTTCTTTTTTTTTTTTCCCAAACCGCCATCATCTCTCTCTCTCTAATATATAAATTCTAATTTTGTGGGGGCTTGATTTCAAGGCCCTTACTTTTCATAAGCCCACCCTGAGCTCCTGGGACATCGTGGGAACAAACAGAGTTTATCGGTGCCACAATCGAGGCTTCTGGCTGAGTAAACCTGATTATCAACAAAGGATGCTGTTGGCATTCTCACATTCTGCAGTACGGCCACTGCCAAAGACGCTAATGTTTCTCTAAATAGCTTCATCGCGTCGCTTATACTGGGGAGAATGTCTGCTGACCTCGACGTCTAGGAGATTTCGACTTCCCATCAGCAGTCAATCAAGACTGTGGAGACACTGCGTTTTTTAAAACACAACGTTCTACTTATGTAGAAGTGCCAGTACCGTTTAATCAAGGCAGCTGACGTCCGTGGCTGAAGTGTTTTTGAACACGCTAATCTTAGGTTCAAGCCCTAAACCATCACCATTCATTCATTCATTGATCCATTCATTGATCCATTCATTCATTTTTTCATTTTCCATATCAGACAGGGTTCAATCCAGTCCAATGGTGGTTCTGACTTGTATGGAACCCTGGGTGAACTGCCCCCCCACCCCCGAAAGAAAAACTATAAAATATATTTGACACACAAATTGATTTTTCTAATTGCATCAGTACTGTACAAAGTTAGAGGTTATTTGGGCTATTTGATAGACTCCCCCGCTGCCCCCATCTCAGCCTGTTTTTACCCCAGCCCCGCCCCCCTCCCCATCTCGTACTTCTGATTGGTCGGCTCCCAAAGCTCACAAACTAGAATCAGGGTGCCAACTCCGACGAGGTTAACCGACCCACGCAGTGACAGTGACGTGCATGTGAGCGACAGAAGA
Organism: Hippopotamyrus pictus; assembly: GCA_026781145.1. Lineage (NCBI taxonomy): Eukaryota > Metazoa > Chordata > Actinopteri > Osteoglossiformes > Mormyridae > Hippopotamyrus > Hippopotamyrus pictus. The sequence continues at coordinate 2,879,095 of JAODLC010000054.1, read as the reverse complement.
CCAGTTGTGCAAATGTCACAGCCGATTTTTTTTGTGGGCGCCCCATGCCTCAATCCACCAATGCTCCATCCCGACACAACGCCATCATCATCATCATCATCATCATCATCATCATCATCATCAGTTTTATAAATGTCTTTTTATTTTAATTTTTAAATGTATTTGGTAGTTCTCTTTGAACTGAGTATTTCTTTCACAAGCAAATGATCACCCCCCCAGGCAAAAATTTCTAAAAGCACTGGAATCCAATTAAACTGCAGCATGTACATTTCAAAGACAAATCACATAAAACATCACCACACACAGGAAACTGCGCCATTAGCACCTCAAGTCGAACAGAGATGCCGGGCAGTAAACAGCAAGGTCACCCAAGGGAAGCCACAAGTGCTTTTGGGTTTTTGTACTGGCTGCTGGGATCCCAGCACGATTAATAAAACACGCATTTTATGGTCAGCCGACCAGCGACTTACTTCCTGTAGGACAAATGGTTATTCGGAGCAGATGAGGATTGAGCGTCCCGCAAGAGGTGTGAACACAGTACGAGCAAATGAGTGCTGATGTACGGGAAATACCAAATGGAATGAGTCTTGAATGAGTGTTTGAACAAATAAATGACTTCTGAGCCAAATTATAATTTTGATGCCAACTCAAACCTCCAGAAAGTTGCTCGGTGACACTAGTACAGTAATACCCTGCAAAAATTTGGTCAAATAAACAAAACATAGCCTTTATGTATAAGGTGCATGGCAAATTGCAGGAAGTAGATGACAGGAATAATAAGTTCTGGCTCTGTGAGTTTGACAACGTGGCTGGCTGGTGTTTTCACAAGACATTGTAAACATTTAACGATTATATGCTTTGGTAAGACCAATGGTAAGACCAGTGATATTTCCATATTTATTCCATATTTAACAATAATAGTAATACTAATTTCTTTTTTACTACAATTACGTGTATATATATATATATATATTTATATATAAACACAGTATATACGTAATTGCATATACATGATATATATTTTTTTCAGTGCTAGCCTTCCTAGTATTTTAAAGTGTTCTGTGGAAAAAGGTGCTTATTAACTTAAATAAGCAGAGTCGATTGTTCCCTGGGTTTATGTTCCGAACAACTTGCATTACCTTTACTTTTCCTTTATTGGAGAGGTCAGGGAATATTGGACTATGATTAGACTACGCGAAGTAGGCCATTCAAAGGCTGCCTGCATTTCTGACACTTAAATCTACAGGGAGCAATTTTCCCTTCAGTTTTTGCATCTCGAGCATTTAAACGCTCCTTGTGGCCCCTTCAGCCTGGTCTCTGAAAGGCCCCCTTAAAGTTACACTAGAGCTATTTTTACAGCGAGAAACGCCACTCAGAAAATGTGCGACGGAAATCTGAACCTGCACTCAATGAGGAACAACGCCTAATTTGCCTACACGCATAAATTATTCAAAATGGCTTTAAGTGAAAGATAAAAATAGTCACCCATGATTTTTTATCCACTGTGAAGTGATTCTCTACCAGACTATTATTCAATCCTTTTGTTTTTTGTCTACAATCTCCCTTTTTGTTAATGAATATGCAGTCAGTTGTTGATGAGTGATTTTTTAGGGGTGCGCTTTTCATTTGGAAATGAACGGCACAATTTCTCTATTAGATTAGGTATAATTTTACATTTGAGCTATAGTCACATTGATCTCAGTTAACGATTGCTGGCAAGATATCTAATTAAATACTGTTGATAATGGCGATGATATTCTTCCTAAGATCTAACAATGCATTACTTTATTGTCTTGGAGAACATTATATTAACTACTGCGTTTTACATAAATCTTGTCTGTATTCTAACAAATGAATCTACTTAATTCTCTCAGTCAAAACAATTTCAGGTACATCTTACCACTTAGTATTCTAGCTTGTCTTCTTATTAGTCATTAGTATTATGAAGGAATTTAATTTTAATTGTGTTAAACATTTTCTTGGATATGATTTAATAGATTGGTTTACGCAGTTGCAATATAACATGGACATTCATTTAGCAAACGCTTATATCCAAGGCAAGGTACATTTTTAATTTTTTTTAGAAAGCAGGATCAGGCAGTTCCAGGATCAACTGGGGGTAAAGAGTCTTACTCAGGAGCCCAAAGGTGACATTACTCTGCTGACCCTGGGATTTGAACCAGCAACCTTCCGATTAGAGACACAGTGTCCTAACCTGCTGAATCACATACTGCCCCAGCGTTTTTGGATAAATGCAGTTTTTTTTTTCTTAATCTAAGAACGGTAGCTAATCAGAACTATCTATGATCGAGAGTAATAATCTATCTATCCTCTATAACTGCATGACCTGTGCAGGTTAACTGCAATTCTGGAGTCTATACCAAGCAGCACAGAGCTTGAGACATGGGTGTTGGTGGTCTAGTGGTTACGGCACTTGCCTCTGGAGCAAGTGCTCATGGGTTTGAGTCCCAACTTTGGCATCATTGGTTCCTTGAGCAAGACCTTCAACCCCAACTTGCTCCAGCGACACTGTCCCTGAGTTTAGAAAAAACTAAATTGTTGACCAAATGCTTTAAATGAGATGCTAGTCATTTGTGGGACAGACGCTCACACGTGCAACAACTTTTCTAATTACTAAAATATCTTAACCAAATAGATTTTATTACAAAACAACTTAGCATATACATTTCTCTTGGTTTTTCATATATGAACTGATACAAAATATTCAGTATCCTTCTCATTCAAGGTCGGACACCCAGGGCCACCGTCAGCAGGCCTTCACGAAGCATATATTATATATGCAAATTTTTATTAAAAATACAACCTTACTCTACAGTGCAAGGTCCTCTCATCTACCCAAAGTAATTAATTAGACACATCTTTCAACAATAAACAGACAGTTACATCAGTTAGGACATATTTGTGTTGTCTCTCATTGTCAAACTCCTCCCCATCACTTACCGGAAGGTAATTTGGCCTGACAAGACAAGTACATAAATCACGTTTTACTACTTGAAGCCCCCTTTACAGGTAATTACTATGGATTGCTGGTGTGGGTGGCAACAGTGTAGAATTGAAATCATTTGTCATAACTGTTATCATGACTTGAAATTGATTAAGAAGAAAACCCCTATTTAAATGAGTAACCAAGAGATCTCTCTGGCCTTCATTCTGCATTCAGCTGAGGTGGACATTTATTAAATACCCACAGCGCCTTTACGCATTTTTTTTGAGTAGTATGGGAGTTTTCTTGATTTTTTTAAAATATATATTTCCCAGGTGCATTGTGGGATATTGTGGAAAGCTCAGACCCTGACCATTTTGTCATGCCGCATGACACCGCAGTTATAGCTGGACATGACAAGTAATTTCTTAACTTGCTGCATTCCTTTTAAAACGTGAACGTCTGCTAGGATAGCTTAGTGAAGAATAGAGTCCTTATTCTAATGCTTCACGAAATTCTGCAGAAGTAAACAATTTCAAAATACACATTTCCATCAATTGAAACAGAGCTTTGGTCCCACATTGCACTTCTGTGTTATTTTATATTAATAATGTATATATTATAGTAATAATGTTATATTATATTAATAGTAAAGTTAAAGTCACAGTTTTTAAAAACCTTCTGTTTAAACCAAGAATCACTGAATATATTGAAAATGCATTTTTGTTCAATAAAATTAGCTTCAAAAACTGTTAATTACATATGCAAGAAATATGAATACTTACGTATATCATGCTTTGAGAATGACAAAATTTTCTTATTAATGTGCAGAACATACATTTACCGTGTATGAGCTAATGAATTCTGAACTGAATACATAGCCGTACTGAATGGCGATGTGCACACATATTGAATACAATATGCTCACAAAAATAATGTGCGAAAGAATTAATTCCCATAGCCTTCAAATAACGCCGTGACAGGTTATTGTCTGGTATATTCTGTAGGCCTGAATGCTGATCAAACAGTAATGTATATTCCTGGCTGTTCTCCATAATATCTGTTGCTGGAGAAAAAGACTGATGTGAAGAATTAATTGGCCTGAAGTTTAATGCCAAATGACTTGCTAAATTATCATTTTTGAAATGTGTTCCAGATTTCCACAAACCTGAAGCCCGGTTTTGAATACAGAGCGCGCCGTATTGAATTAATTGAGCATTTGTATTCCGGACTCTCGCAGAGAATAACTTTTATCTGGATGATAAATGTCATTATCGCTCTCTTCTAAACCAAGGCTGGGAAACACCTGATAGCGGTCGCTCCCCTCCTTCCCTGCTCTCAGTACTGTCCTCCTGCCGTCGCTCGCATTATTATAATACACTTGGCATTCTTGCCTTTCTTTGTGGAATGCAGAAAGTATGTGAAAGAGAGGATAAATATATGAAGAAGCAGCTCCTATCAGGCTGTGTTATAAGGCCTGTCCTCCAGAAAAACATCTTTTCATGTTCAGATACCATTTAAATTTGTGTTGGCACCCCATCCTGGGTTATTCTCCACCTTTTTTCTGGGATTGGCCCCAGACTCCCCCAGGACTGTGCACTGGACAGGCAGGTATTGAAAATGGATGGATGGATGGATACCATATTAAATGCACTTTATAGATGTTTTGCCTTTAATAAATATCTGAAGATATAGAGTGCTGTGCAGCAGTTCAGGTCCATGTAAGCTGGCATATGGTAACAGGTGTTCCTTGTCTTCTTGTTGACTGTCTCAGTTCTCTCTCATCTTATATCTTCTGCCCTTCATTGTAAAACTATCCTTGAATGGTTACATTCCTTGGGACTAATGCATATAGCTTTGGGTTGACTCTCTCTGTAGGACTCACTGCTGTGTTTTCCCCCACATTTCTGTATGTTTTTCGTATAACCTACTGTAGCTCTTCAGAAGCACAGCTCTCATCCCTTGATTCCACGGTCCCTTTTGCCTCCTGCCCAGGACCATCTGGCCCTCAGCTAACCAATCATCAGCTGGACACAGACATCTGTCCAGTGATGATGTCTAAAGACAGGATTCATTTGATTGATTAGTTGAGATCAATTCATTCGTTTCAGATTTTCTAAGCTGCTCTTATAAATGACTAATAAAGGTAAAAAAAAAACACTTAAGGCCATACGTATGGATGTTTCTGTCATTTATAGTACAACATTATTGTTTATAGCGAGTCAATATAAAATTTTATTCTTAAGAACATAAGAAATTTACAAACGAGAGCAGGCCATTCGGCCCATCAAGCTCGTTTGGGGAGAACTGAGCTGAGTTGTTAAAATCTTATCTAACTCTGATTTAAGGAAATCCAAGATTAATTTCTGAGTAGGTTCAAGTGTAGTGTAAGTTTTAGCTTACACTACACTGGCAGGAAAACTATTCCATACCCTAACTACAGGCTGTATAAAGAAGTGGTTTCTCAAATCCAGTTTAAAATGTGCTCCAGTTAATTTTACCTATGGACATGAGTTCTTGTATTTCAACTAATATTGAAGTAACTATTTGATTAAACAGCATCCAGACCTGTTATAATCTTATATACCTGGATCATGTCCCCCCTTATTCTCCTTTGCTTATGACTGAACAGATTCAGTTCAACTAACCTCTCCTCATAAGACATTCCTCTAAGACCAGGAATCATTCTTGAAGCCCTACATTAAAGTCTTTCTAAGGCAGCAATGTCCTTCTTAAGGTATGGTGACCAAACCTGCACACAATATTCTAGGTGAGGTCTTACCAAGGAATTGTATAATCTTAGCATCACCTCCCTTGACATAAACTCCACACATCTAGAGATGTAACCCAACATTCTATTGGCCTTTTTTATTGCTTCCCCACACTGGCGAGAGTGGGACATGGAAGCATCAACATACACACCGAGATCTTTCTCATAATCAGCTATCTTTATTTCAGTGGAACCTATAAAATATCTGTATTTTATATTTCTGCTCCCTGCATGGATTATTTGTCTACATTAAATTTCATCTGTCAGGTTTCAGCTCAGTCACTAATTAAATCCAGATCCCGTTGAAGCCTCTCTCCTGCTAGATCAGTATCTGCTACACCACCCACCTTGGTGTCGTCTGCAAATGTAACCAGTTTACTGCATGTATTGGTGTCAATATCATTAATGTAAATTAGGAACAATAATGGTCCTAAAATTAAACCCTGTGGTACCCCACTATGAACGAAGGTTCACTGTGACATTGTGCCTCTAATAACTACCGGCTGCTTCCTGTCCGTTAATCAGTTTTCGATCCAAGCTGCTACAGTTCCTAAAATCCCTGCTGCTTTGAGCTTAAGCAAGAGCCGTTTGTGGGGGACAACATCAAAGGCCTTCTGGAAATCTAAGCAGATTACATCGTAGGCCTTTTTGTGATCAACTTCTCTTGTAGCTTTCTCAAAGGACTCAAGTAGATTAGTTAAACAGGATCTACTGCTCCTAAATACAGAATGCTATTTGAAACCAGGTAATCTACTACTTACACTTGGATTATAGTTTCCATTACTTTTCCAGTTATGCAAGTTAAACTGATTGGCCTACAGTAATTGGATTACTTTTCTATCCCCTTTTAGCATACATCCAATCAAAAGGTACCACACCAGAAAATAAGGTTTTTTGAAACAGTAAAGTTAAAGGTCGGCAAATAATACCCCTCATCTCTTTTAAAACTATAGGTAAGATGCCATCAGGGCCCTGCGATTTATTTGAACCCTAACCCCCTTGTAGAGTAATACCACAACTGAAATATCTTATGCCTCTGAAGCCCTGTCCTTCGAAATCCTTGTAGAGTAATAAATGGAGATGCATGGAGACATTGTCAGTATATGTGTCCTGTACTGTACTTCCTGAGGGATTTTTGGTCAATTAAATTTTTATTCTGAAAATGTCCATTTGAAAAATGTAAAAGTATGCTGTCATATGGTATTTTATTGATCCCATGACATTTCTATGAGGCTGAAGCTATAAAGTTTATTATTCTATATTCCTCTTAAATAATGGCATTTATATCCATTATATTAAGCTCAGTGGAGCAAAATCGTTGCCCTAATATGATTTTGGTAGCTGGGGAAGGAATACGTGAAATATCAACCAATTACCACATCAGAGTTATCAATGCACATAAAATGTGTGAGTAAATTAAAAAAAAATAAACAATATGACAGTAAGCATGACCAGATACTAAAAGTTACATGTGCAATTTCTCCTTTTACACAATGACTGGAGGACTGCAGCTTAGGTATCATTACTGGCAAATGGGAGTAGAACTAGAAGCTTTTAGCTTCATTATGGTTTTTTAAAGAATCGGATTGAATGATAGGCTCCCCATTCCGTCACATCACAACTGCACAATCAGTATCAGCTTGATTTAGCTGTAGCTCGAATGGATGTTCTGCTTTTAGAGTTGTGTATATTCTTCAAATTGCATTTATATAGGAGGAGAGTAAAGGAGCTCATGTCTCAAGTTCAGGCCTTTCACTGAGTGCCCTTGGGTCAAAAACAGCCTTCACACCGTTGTCAGTGTAAGAGCTTATCATACTATCCAAGAACACTTTTGGCTGGGTGATCCACTACCCTAAAAATAGAAGAATGACATTCTAAATGGTCTCAGAATATTGGTGCTGAGTTTGTGCTGAATAAAAGCATTTGTAGCACTTTGGGATAAATGTTTTTTAGATAGGTGACATATTTAAAAAATGTCAGGGCATGTCAGAGTCCCTCAGAGATGGCTGAGAGGCCTCAGATATCGGAGAGAAACCTCGCTGGCATCTTCCCCATTATAAATACTCTAGGTCAGTTTTACCAAAGTCTGACAAAGTTTTGGCCAAGTCTCGTCCAATACAAATTACATTTGAGCCCAACTTGCTGGAGACAATTCAAAAAGAATTTGCTGATGCTAGTTTCATTCGTCTAAGTAGATAAATCATCCCTACTGAACGTGTCTGTGGGCCTCATGTCAGTCCCTATCCTTGATTTAATTTGTAGTTTCCGCTGCTAGGAGAAGTGATGTTTTGAACACAAAAATGATGACAGTTACACAGACACTGCATTTCAATTAGGGTCCCTTCAACGACTCTGGACCCGAGAAGGACTTTGGTTTCCGGAGCGGTCGTTCTTCTTGTCGCTAATGTCATCTCGCTGTGGTACCGTGATGCATGGTGGGGGCCGTGTTCAGAAACGTCTCGCTCGAGGCTGTTTAATATTCCAGCGAGCCGCGAAGAATTTCGAACGTGGGACAGGGCTTCTAAGTTTGAAGAGGCGTCAGATATTTCAATTGTGGTATAATTTCAAGGTATGTCATAAAGAGGGGAACGAATCAAGCAGCGACACTTCAAATAACAGACACACTAATTGAGCTCATGACATAAAGGCGTACAAAGATGCTTTTAAAGGCAATGTTCCCCATTTCATAAATTGCCTTCAGAGATGGAGATGCTTTTTAAATAATACAATCTATTGAGAGCTCTCCATAAATATTCCGATTCCAGAGGCAGAAAAGCGGGCAGCACATTCGCCGGGAAAAAAGCAGTCGTATTTGTTCTATGAACGCTGTGTCTAAGCGGACGGGTTTGTGCATTAGAAGGCCAACCATGGTGTTACTGTGAAACCATTTTACTTCAGCTAAAGTTTCATTTTCCTACTGCTAGATTTCCATCCATAAGCATAGCGATGATCGTAATACAACGCATATGATATACTGTATATTCCCTCAGTAGGTTAAGTAAATAATGTGTTAATTCTCATTATGATATACGCTATTGCATTCCTTAGTTTTACAGTATTCCATCATATGCGTTTAGTAGATTTACCTCTGGCACAGAATTCCACGGTCAGTCACACAATAAATCTGTGAGCAGTTTCTTATTGTATGTTATCGTCAGCTTATTTCGTCTTCCACTGCAGCTGGACTACAAGCAAACGTAGAAGAGCCACTTCCTGGTGTGAGCATTCAAACAAAAACCTAGGACTAGCTCACAGTGCTACATGGATCTGTCTCCAACGTCAGGAATCACAGCATAACTCTCAGTAGTTGTATTGACAGTTTACCGCATTGCAAAGTGGGATTAGTTTCTTGGTGGCATCTATGACTGATATTTATTTTTTCATTACACACTTCATACACTAAAAATACATATTTTTAATCCATAAAAAGTTAGTAATTTGAAACTGTTGCCAACATTGAGTCATAGCCTACCTTTTTCCCTATTTCCACCAGTGTTTGATTAATTACTACACAAATGGTTTGGATTTGATATTCACAGGCATGGCACGACCAATTCTCTTCCATACTTGACCAATATTCCACATTACTCATCACTCTGTTGACATAACATTTTTGTTATTTTTATGCTGAATTTAATACACTAAATATGTTGTTTGCAACTTGCATAACTCTAAAGAAAAATAATATTAATGCTAAATAGTCATTACGATATATCTTTATTGTATACTCTAATAGTCTATAATAGTATCATTAGCTGACACTGCAGCAGCTTAAAACACAAAGCACTTTACTCACAATTAGCCCATGTCATAGCATTTTACTTTGATATCTTTCATCCTCTGTTTGCTGTTTTGTCATTCCATCTGCACTGTTGTTGTTTGTAATTGAATATATGCCTTGAAAGTTCATTTATATTACTCGTTTATTTTGCAGTTGCTTGTCATACATCCTGTTATACTTAATAAAATGCTTTGATTGATTGCCATACACTAATGAATAATTATCACGTTACACAATATGGATGATACTGCTAATATATTTCCCGCATTTGACTGGCAGGGGTACCTCATCGATGGGCTTCACTGTACAGATATTGGACGGTGGCTGTTTAAAAACATGGTACTTTTGCATGGTAGTTTGGAGAGCACCTCTGGTTCCTTGACAAGATGATAGATCAGTTTTACCACATTGGCTTGTTGATCCATACACACTTGAGTGGATATCGGCATTTGACAATCAAATGTTAAGCCCCAGAGTCTTGTACCGCTGATTAGTAAAATGCTTGTGTACGCAATAATTAACGTTTAGCCTCGGAACCTTCTCCTAGGAGGAGACGAGATGTAGGAGAAAATGCAGAGGTAAGTACTGCAAACATGTTATAAAGAAACGTACTTCTGGGACCCAAAAGGGATCAATAGAAGCATTAAAGTGTGTTATCTCACTGCCCTTGTGTGACTCTCTTCTGTGGTTCCACTGTTTGCATAGCAAGGACGTTCTGATTCTGATTGAACATATCTACTCTAAACATGGAAAAGTCAAATATACCACAGAACAATGTCTAATGTCCAGTTTCATTAAAACACGTGTTATTTACCGTAAATTAGCTTGTGGGATTAGCAATGTCACAAAATGTAGTGTAGAGTAATCATTATACAAATGTAATACCGGGTCCAGATAGAAAACAGCCATTCTGCAGTAGCACAGTTTGAAAATCATAAACTACTCATAAAAATTGTATATGTGTTAATATAAATTGGTTGAGGGGCAGTAATGTTGTGCAGTGCTTAGCGCTGTTGCCTCACACCTCTGGAACCAGCGTTTGAGTCTCTGTCAGGGTTCCGCGTATGGCGTTTCCCTGTGTCGTCGTGGCGTTTCCCTGTATCGTCGTGGCGTTTCCTCTGGGTACAACAGTTTCCCTCCCACAGTCCAAAAACCATGCCGAGGCTGATTGGAGTTACCAAATTACCTGTAGGTGTGCATGTGTGGGTGAATGGTGTGTGTGTGTGTGCCCTGTGATGGGTTGGCGCCCCTTCCTAGGTTGTTCCCAGCCTTGTGCCCATCGTGTCCGGGACAGGCTCTGGACCCCCCCCGCAACCCTGAATAGGATAAGAGGTTACAGATAATGGATGGATGGATGGATGGATGGATGGATGGACAGGTGGATAAATCACTTGCAGACTATATAATATCGCTTGATAATAACATGCACACACAATGTCCAGATGTTTGCAAAACAGCCATTCTCCAGTAGCACCATTTGTAAAGCATGAACTATTCATAAAAATTGTATATGTGTTCATAAAAAATGCTTGCAGCTTATATAATATCGTTTAATAATTACATGCACACTAAAAGTGACAAAGTACATTAATGATCTAATATCCAGTTACATATACATCTGGAAATGGAAATGCATAAATGTAATTTACTGTTCTCGAGTACAGATTTGGACTTGGCTGGGAAAAAAATGCATTTGTAATTTTCCATCAAGAAAGCATGACGTTCCCCCTTCATCTGCTTTATTACTCACTTCGGTTGTGTCTAAATATAGCTACGAGTTTCGCCACACCTAGTGCTTTCTTAATTTTGTAACAATGGATTTAATAGGCCGGTTTTTACCTACAGAGCACGCTGTCTATATCCGTGACCATATGCTGCACAGTTTTGCCAAGAGGCAGCGCCGAGGTTGGGGGGGGGGCAGTAAGCTCTCCGTAGATTCGAAGAAGGGCACTTCTCAAGGACACGGAGGAGGAAACGCAGAATTTTAAAGAGCAAACTTCAAATGTTACGAATATGAAGTATATGTCAAGAACGTAGATAATGGTAATCTGTGGCGGGGAAAAGGCAGACATTGAGCAAGAGTCCGCTGGTGATGTGACGACTGAAAACGATTTATTTCCGCCTGAAAGTCAGACATCAGACAGACAGGTGTCAGTTGTGGGGGTTAAGTGTAGATGGATTTAAAAATGGGCCTTACATGTCATCCATTACCAGGAGTCCAGGTGGCAGGGTGAGGTTGATGGGCAAGTTATGTCTAACTTGGGGGGTGGCCACGCCAGGAAGATTCGACATCGTTTAAAGGTCTCATCAAACGCATCTGTGAAGGAAACAGAACAAAATGGGACTGAAAGGAGATAACTACAAAATAGCATTATTTCTGCAAATTACGGAGCCGCTTCCTCAGGGCCCCATGAGAGTATATCATATATAATATTGGGGCTCCAATTTAGACCAATCCAATTATGTTCCTGATATTTGAGGGTCCCAAACTTGATAGGGCCCCTGCCTGTCAGGATGGGAGTGGCCAGATTTTCAAAGTCTCAAACTGGGACATGTGTGTAGAATGTGTGTGTTGGACGAATTGTGTTTGCTGCACGTTTTTACAGTAGATGGACAGCGTGTTAAAACCGGGACATATTGTTATATCTCAGTTACTTTTTGCGACTCTGGGACGCAGAGCCTGAAATCGGACTGTCCGTGTCAAATGGGGATGTCTGGTGAAGAAATCCCAGTTAATCAGCAATCTGCATCAGCCTTAACACAGACCACGGGCATGCCTCTGCATCAGCCTTAACACAGACCACGGGCATGCCTCTGCATCAGCCTTAACACAGACCACGGGCATGCCTCTGCATCAGCCTTAAAACAGAGCACAGGCGTGCCTCTGCAACAGCCTTAACACAGACCACAGGTGTACCTCTGCATCAGCCTGAACACCGCGCACGGGCGGGCCTCTGCATCAGCCTTAACATAGCGCACGGGCGTGCCTCTGCATCAGCTTTAACACCGTGCACGGGCGTGCCTCTGCATCAGCCTTAACACAGCGCACGGGCGTGCCTCTGCATCAGCCTTAACACAGCGCACGGGCGTGCCTCTGCATCAGCCTTAACACAGCACACGGGCGTGCCTCTGCTGACTCTGCGAAACACTTCGTTACATATTGTATAATTCATGACATTATATGCAAATGCTTCAACCCGCCCAGTCGCTAATCTAATCAGAGACCTTCAAGGCCACGCAAGCTGAGCTGAATTGCTCTCCCTTTGTGTTTGTAAGACTCTGCGTTCATGTTAATAGATCTCTTGTTGACCGGAAGATGTGTGTGATCATAGGGAACACACGAAAGCCGCCCGCTAACCAAATTACCGTGGTGTCTTTCAGATTTTGCTCATAGCATGATATGTAAAATTGCAAATTGCTCACTTGAGGGGCCACTGAAGGCCCATCAGACACACATGAGTGATGGGCCTTACTTCTGAGGTTCTTTGGCGTGATGACAGCACTTTTCTTCATGAAATACCAACTTTTTAGACATTGAAAGAAAATCCTTTAATTTCCTGAAGGCTTTCGCTATACAGAGATATACATGCAACGGAGATTGTTGCTATGCTGTCAGGCAAACTAAGACTTTAAGGACATTCTCCAGGGAGACCTGACAAATAAACCGAAAAGGTCATGAATTATAACGTCGTTGTTGTTTTATTTTCACTTCTGAAGATACGGTATTTCCGGATTCATAATGTATTACAAAGGCCAAATTGGATTTTGTGCAGAATATTCAGAAGTTAAGACATATATATATATATACTCTTATCTGTTCTGATTATCATTAATCATTCTGTTAGTAACTGAGTTTTATCTTAATTGTGTGATTATCATACGGAAGGGGCTCTTAGGGGAGCCGTTGGCTGATGGGGGGCACTATCAAACTGCACATCCTGTCCTACTTCCTCCATCTTGTTTTTCAAGATAATGCCAAGGTCACAACTGTGCCTACCCCACAGCTAACCCTCAGCCCTCTGCAGCTTGACCTCCGGGTGACCCCTGGCCCCCGTCTGTTCCCCGAAGGTCCGGAGAAGGGCGAGCGGGGGCTCCGATTCCAGCTGTCAGTGGGAAATCAAGCACCGTTTTAACGACGATGACAGGCGGCGAAACAGACGGGATGACGCAGGGGAGCGGACATGTTGAATATTCCAGAAACGCTCGGTGCGCTTGTGCCGGGTACATGCGACAGATATGAAGCGGGTTTTCCTGCAGTCAGATGCCCGTGCGCTTCAGGGCGATCACGTAAGACGAGAGCTTTGTCGGAAATCAAACCCCGGGTTTGTTTTCGTTGGCATGTGTTAAGCAAAATCGCTTCTTTGATGCTAACAATTTCATGGGTCTTTGTACAACGGTAGAGATTTGGACAGAAATGTAAGGGGGTGACTTTGCTGTTCACACCTTTAGTTTGACATTTAAGTTGGCAGGATACTAAAATCACTTTAATAAAAGGCCGCCACGCGGGGTGGTCTTCACTGGCTCACTAGCTTGTAAAGCATGCCAGTGCTGTTCTCGCATCAGGCCACGTAGCGTTGTGATGAAATAACAGATAACTGATGTGATGAAAACAGGGGGGAAAGAATTGGAATGCTAACACCGTGGACCTTGTTTTTAACTTTCGGAAATCCTCAAGGTCAGCCGGCTGATATTTACGCTGCTCTGCTCGCTGCTGTTTCCTGCAAATCACTTTGTTACTGGGAGCATTAGTCTCACCGCTGCTCCTGGGAAGCCGCGCGCGAGCCGTCAAAATGCGCAACAGGGGGGTGGGGG
>JAODLC010000054.1:2854592-2864688 GCA_026781145.1 Hippopotamyrus pictus | reverse complement strand
GGGGCTGGGGGGGGGGGGGGGGGGGGGGGGGGGGGGGGGGGGCCTGGAGGGAAGGCTTTAAAGCATCTTTTAAGTAATTCCTGTTCCTTTTTTTCCATGGGTGTGTCCTGATGCTTCAAATAATAAACGGAAAATTAAATAAAAGTAAAATGCTCAGTGACGATTAACAATTAAGTTTCAGAATCGTAATGAACTTTTGTCTTATTACTGCAGTGCTTTATTGTATTTATTTGCTAGTATATCTCCGTGATCCATCTCACTTCCAAGCACTTATCCTGCTCAGTTGCATGAGGCCTGGAGCAAAGGGCACAAGCCTGGGGTACACTCTGGCAGTGGTACTCCATGGACTGGGTACGCTCCGGCTGTGGTACGCTCTGGCTGGGGTACGCTCTGGCAGTGGTACTCCATGGACTGGGTACGCTCCGAATGGGGTACGCTCCGGCTGTGGTACGCTCTGGCTGGGGCACACCCCAGGTGTAGTACTCCCCGGCTGGTGTATGCCCTGGGTTTGGTACTCCTTGGCTGGGGTGCGCTCTGGCTGTGGTACGCTCCGGCTGTGGTACGCTCCGACTGGGGTACGCTCCGACTGGGGTACGCTCCGACTGGGGTACACTCCGGCTGTGGTACGTTCTGGCTGTGGAACTCCCCGGCTGTGGTGCCTGCCCCTTGCAGGGCACACAACTGCACACAGCCTTTCAAAGATACCAATACACCTACATATATGGCTTTGGACCGTGGGGGGAAACCAGAACCCCCAGAGGAAAGCCATGTGACGCACAGGGTGACCAGATAATCCATGTCAGAGGGACACTGTGAGCTACTTCACGTTTTCCAAGCTACTTTAAAGCTGAAAGGCTCCTGCGCTCGGCTAAATAGTTCAGCTCTTCTTGTGCTTTTACTGGATTGTTTGCTTGATTGAAAGACTCATCCAGCTGTTTCACATTAACATTAGTGACACATGCGTGATTATAGGAGACTGACCCGTACTTTACAAATCTTGTCCTATCTCACAGTGTCCTCCTTGACAAAGATTATCTGGTCACCAATGTGACACGGGGAGGACCTGCAGACTCCACATGGAACGACCGGAGCTGGGATTCCTGGGGAACCCTGGAGCTGTGATGAAGCAGTAATACTCTATACATTGGCATGCCATACTGTATATATTTTGCATTTAATTATTATTAATATTGTTATTTGATGTTGTTGAAGGTGGTGACACAGCCTTGTCCAAATTCTATTTTTAAAAATGTTTTCTGTATCAAAAATTCACCTGGTTATTTTTGTGAACAATCTAGTGCATCCATAATTTATTGGTAATTAACCTTTAATTAAAAGCCCAGAGTTATCTTAATACACGCATCGTGGCTCGTTACACTAGAGATTTATGTGCAAATACAATAGCCTTTAAAAACTTCATTCGATTAACTTTAATGAAAGACTCACGGTATCTTTATTTGTACACTAGATAGCTCTCCTTGAGTTTTATGTGCAGGTTAAGATGTAGAACATGAAGCATTGCTTGGCTCCGTATGAACCAATATCAACCTACAGTGCCTCAATCCCCTACGTCAGGAGAGTAAGGTCAGTGGCAGGTAATTTATTTTAGAATTCTGTCAATCCCAGAGTGTCCTCTCAGACATCTTTGGGGTCTTCTCTTTAATTCAATTTCCCATAATCCTTCCTACAGAGTTTAGGCCTCTGAACAAGCTGTTTCGCTGAGATTGCAAGCCAGTACTCTGAGAGGAGACATTCGGACCGTCCTCCACTTGTCTCAAGCCTGTGATATAAAATGCAGAGATATTCATATTTGATTGCAAAGAGGAACTTTAATCAGGTAATTTTTTTTGCAGCAATTAGTAATACAAAACATAGAATCCACACGTGTACGAAGACTTGCAGGAGTCTCCACTGAGCTCTGAGATACCTGTGTCATCTTTCCGTCCTCCGATGAGTGATGACCACACACTTTTTTAGAAAATTGCTTCCTGGGCTCAGTTTGAACTATATTTACCACATACAGCAGATTTAGTCATCCCAAGATAACCTGCCAAAGGACCCCCTGAATGGCTCTTTGATAGCTGGTAGGCGTGAATGATGTTCCTGTAGCATATTGACTTCCATGGCTAACAGATACTGCTGGGGCAGTCTGACCTTGAACCTCAGCAGGATGGAGGTGATTCTCCGGTGATGCCACCCTCCATTAGAGATTACAAAGTGCTCCCTCTCCTGGTCTTTGCAAAAATCAGCAAATCTGGAAACTGATTGGACTTGATCTTGATTTTATAAAGCTGATTAAGGGGCTGCTTTATAGAGGCGAGCTTGACTAAATCTATTACGCTCACATGTGTAAAATCAGAGAGATCTTAATTGACGTAATGCTTTTCGGAATGCTGGACAGTCAAGGTAACTAAATCATCTGTATGTAAATGCTGAATCATGCAAAATTTCTTAACATGGTTTCAAGATAAAAGTGAAGTTTTTTGTTGAGCTTTAAAATAAAATACTGTTGTCTGTTTCATACACTTATATTTCAGTTTACCAACTAAAATGTCATTTTTATTCACTGTCATGTCAGAATCGGTAAGTATATTACTAGACTTCACAGATATGGGTAATTTATTTCATTATATCATTGGTCAACATACTTGATATGGAATGTAGGAATAGAAAACTGAGAACTGACCTCCTCAAAGACTTGGTTAGAGCATGAATTCCTCTTCAGGTACCAAGCCTTATAACATTTTCTTGCAATATGATGCAGAAAAAAAAAATAATAAAAAAATTAAATAAAATCCGGACGTCATCAATCTGCCTAGCTGGAGAAGCGGGACTCGTCATGATTATCTACTGAGACAGCCCTGAAGGGTTGTACCCTTATATATGCTGCTGATGTTGCTGCCCTGTCCATCAGCGTTTATGTCCTGTACTTTGTGTCATGCACCTCGCTTTGTCCAGCCATTTGATGTCTTCCACTTTGCCCTGACCCATACTTCAGTTTGCACTTTGTTGCGTAATACAACTTGTTTTACACAGTTCTTTGTTTAAACCCTTTTGCATTATGCCACCATCTCCACGTGCAATATCGTGATTACTGGTTTTCTGAATCCCGAATGAGGCACATAATTACCTGCATCGCGAGGGAGCGTCAGTTACGGTACCACGGCCATGTGTGCACGTGACACCTGGTTGTGACACATAGACGGCCATTTCTGGAGAGTGGGACTGGAGCCTGTGTCAGTCTGGTGGGGGGGGGGGGGATCGCCAACCAGGATCCCAAGGTGTTTCATCGTTTGGTGGGTGCAGTGTCGCTATGTACCACCTGACCTGGTTTTCTGGAACCCTGAACATAACTAAAGTATTTCGTGTAGCTGCTGGATTTTTCTGTAGCTATTCTGTACGCATTCCTTTACTTGTTACCTTTCCTCACGAAGATGTACATGTGCACGTCAACGAAAATTCAATCTCAGTCTCTTTGTACTAGTGAAACCCTACCTGTACAGTGGCAATAAAAATCCCCGATCCTTGATCCTTAAGCATCGCGTGAACGAATGAGAATGATTCCCATAATGTCCGACTGTAGTACGAGAACCTTGAGAGGAGATTCTGCATCTGCACGGTTTCTAGGGTCTACTGAGTGTTTCATAAGACCTGCAGTCCTTAGGAATCCAAGTGACCTCTGTGCGTCTTGGCTAAAATAGTCACTCTTTATTCTAAATTCAAATGCTTAGTGCATGGGACCATTTCTTACACTGACTGGCAGACTGTTCCATAATTCAGAGCTGCTATGGCTGAAAGTTTTACTGCTGTCGCTACTTTTATTTATTCTAGGAATTATGAGCAAACCTGCATGCGGCAATCTGTAAGTGTGTGCTAGGTACAGTAGTACATACTAATGAGGGCATTTTGGATTGTGGGGGCTGGTCATTCATATGAATTAGAAGCCCTAAACGCGATCAGACAACGTAAAGAAAAGTTTAGTATGTGATCCAACTTACTGCTGGAGAGAAGGAGAGGATGACTGGGCCGTAGTTAAAGGTCGTTCTCAACTAACGTATGAAACATGTGTTGTAGAAACGCTTAAGTCAAATTTCTCGTAAATCAGATTTACATTCCCATATCATTCAAGACACCTTGTAACAATTCATTACTTAATAATGCCACATTGTGCAATTACTCAATGAAACGTAAAAGTTTCAATAGATAATGTGGTATTGTTACATAATGCATTGTCACACATGAGCGAAAAAAATACTAGCAATATGTACTAAAGGACACATGAAATAAATGAAAAGATAGAGTGTAAATGTTGCCTATTTGTGTTACAAAACTCTGTGCACCTTGGATTCTTTTTTTTTTTGCATTAATCTGGTTCTGCTTTAGTCAGGTTGATGTATGTCGTAAGCAAGCTGCCTGTGTACAGGGAAAGCCTGAGAGAAAAGAAAGGTTTCTGATTTATCTGGCTTGTACAACAATAAATATGAGACTTTTAGTGAAATTGTTAACTTGGGATTAGTTCGTTGCTTACTTTTGGCAATCAACTGGGCTGAGTTTGGCTTTGCACGCGTTTAACTCATTGTATCTCACCGCACTAAGTGGAAGCTAGAACCTACCCAGATATCTGTCTGGCAGCTGCAGCTGATACAGAGCCTGTCCGCGTCACCAGGCGAAGCGAGCTGAGCAAAGATGAGCCACGGAATTAAAGGAGCCGGCCGCAGTTCCTCCGGAGCACTGGGAGAACGTGATCGATAGCTACATGAAGCATTTAGGTGCAGTTGCTGTTACTAAAGGTGGCGTAACCAGTCACTGAGTTACCATTTCACACTGGGTTTATTTGCGGTTGAATAACTTTCTTTGCCAAATAATAAATACACACAGGGTCCTCTATATTTTTAATACAGCCTTGCATTCGCATTTGTGACTGGGACCATTGGACACAAGTCAGTCTGGGTCTATCTCGATTTTACACCTGTCCACCACATATATATTACTGTACGCACACTGTATTACAAGTTAGATATGGACAGTGGGTTGTTATACATCTGCAGAACTGCCCAATCTCCCGCCCTTGATCAATTAATAAGCGATACACTTGTTTATTAATGTCTTAATATGTCTGCTTTCATGGGGCCTGTTGATCAGTGTATATTATTTACTATGGATTTCAGACACAAATACGATTGGACGTGACTCGATCAGGCTTAACTCGACATAAGACTGGATTTAGTTAGCTTTCACTGACTCTAGCTATTCATTGAGAATATTAACAAACTCGGCCTGTACAGAGTTGATCTTTGCCGTTATCTTTGCTGGACGGTACCACGTGTCTGATAACGCCCCAACTTGTGTCGTTGGTGAAAGAAGGATGGAGATGGCAGGTGTGTGAAACACCTAACAGGGTAATCATAAATCTTCCATTTTCTCCACCTTCCAAGCGCGAATCGGTAAAAACCAGAAAGGAGGAAAGGCTTTCGATCAATATGTGTTTAAAGGGAATGCTCTCAAACGCTGCCTCAATTATTCACGCCCAAGCCGGGATAACAACCACGTCTACTACAGAGGCGGTTAATGTAAATAGATTTTCATTAACTTAAGATTACAAACCCTTTCTCCTGAAGAAATACAACGATTTCTGTGCCTTTTTTTAATTTAAAAGTGAATTACCTAAAAGCACCATTTATCTAAAGGCGAAGAAAGTTTTAATGCAATTTTCTTGCAGAATTTTTTTTATTTTTTTGTATTATAAGTACACTCTTGTGATTTATGACTAATGTATGTCTTTCTGGAATTTTTTTTTGCTCTTTTGTTTTTTTAGGTCACCCTAAATAAAGACTAAGCAAGCTACGGTTGTAATAAATGTAAACGTAAACAAATAGATAGGGCAATACCTTTATATATACACTGAAATATGTACCATTATAAATGGGGTTTGGTCATACCTGCTCAGTTTTGCTAGTTTCTCTTCTTGTTTAGTGGTGTACTTCCTGCTGGCTGATCACCTGACCTTGTCTAGTCCAATGACCTTGTCTTTAGCTTGATCCATCTCTCCTTGATCCTTGCGTCCTGCTCAGTCACCTCCAATGCATACCTCGCAATCAGCAACCTATGACCTATCAGCACTGAGCACTCGGGGGGCTTCCGGATGGGCAGAAGGCCTGGTTACACAGGTGCACATTGTACGGAGAGTGACTTTCTGCTTGTGTCAATTTACCTTGCTCTGTACCTTTTCAATAAGGTTAGGTATCCTCTAACTCTGCCCTCTCGCCCTGATCGATGTACACCTTTTTTCAGGTACATTTTTTTTCTCGCACGTCAAAACATCTCACCTAAATCTTTAATGTCCTTCTCTTTTCACGACAAGCGTGATCTCCATTTGTAAAAGTCCCTCACTGTCAAATAATTATACAAAGCCTCCTTTTCAGCTGAATGCAAATGAACATAAATTAAAGCAAGAAACCAGTAAATGAGAAGCCGAATCAATTCATTTCTTTTATATTAAAGCAGCCCGTTCGGGGGAGGACACCTCGAGAGCATGAATTACATTACAGCTCACGACTTTGATTCGTTTCATTTCCAAATAAAAATTCTGGGAGAAGGAGGAAGAAGGAAAAAAAAACCTAAATGAGGTATAAAAGTTTCCGAACATCAATCCTTTAAGGTAGGTGACATTTCATTAGCACATTTTGTCAATAGAGAAATTGTCTACAGAGGGAATTAAGGGAGAGAGGAACGTGTGGGTCCTTTTCATTTGATTCATCCTGGGCTGGGGGACCAGGGAGTACAAATAGGAGGCAGGAGTGGCATCAGTGTCCCACTATAAACTGCATTAATCATCCTCCCCCCCTCCACCTTTGGTCAAGCCTCCTCCCCCGCCAAGGTCCGAAAATGGCTATTCAATTTTGAGCCGCGTGACAGATATATTTCAAGGAAAAGCACAGGCATAATGACTCCTGCCACGGCCGATAAAGTCCTCATCCATCAATTAAGCGCTCCTCAACGAGCCCGAGACGGATAGTTTCGGAAGAATGCCCCCCCCCCTTTTTTTCCCCTTTTTACCGCGTAAAGGTAAATCGCGGATTTTTTCACGGGTTGCACGTTGAAGGTGCCGCGTCGCGACCCGGAGATGCTGAGCTGCTTTGGTGGGAAGTGTGTTCATTTCTCAGATATGTCAGCAACTTTCCATGCAAGGAACCGGGGCCCCTGGGGAGGGATGTTTCCAGAGGCCCTAAAAAATTTGTAACATAATTGGATTGGTGTGGGTTGGGGGGGCCCAGTGTGATAGGCTGTCACGTATAAAATAAAAAAATAAAGCGATAGCAATAATCATTATTCTTATTATTATAACAACTTGTTTTTTAGCTTAGATGATCATGTTTACCATGGCGTTACTTAAATTACATTCATTTGAACAGCTTTAAAAAAAAAATTAAACAGAAACAAAAGATTAAAAAGTGACGATGGTATCTTTGCGGCTAAGCAACTTACACGAAACAATGTGCTGATCAGTTCTTTCTGCTGCGATCTGGGTTAATCTATAGGTTAGTGAAGTACACATACTTTTAATTGGCTTAATGGGAATTGTAATCAATCAAAAGTAATGTGTTAAATTGATTAACGTGTCTTCTATTTTCAGAGCTGAACAGTTGCTACATGCAGTGTTTTGCTCTACGTGGAACAGAGTTAGCTAGGTGCATTAGCTAAACCGTAAGCATGTTTTTGTTCCTTGGACCCTAAGAAATTGTAACGGTGCTAAGAGTTAGAAATGCTAATGGCCACATGGCACTGAACTAGGGGTCTGGTGTGTTTACATTTAACTGTGCTGACCTAGAACAAAGTCATTGGACCATAAAACAGAGAACCACATGCGTAATGCAAGGAACATCACGCCTGGATGTAAACCAATCATTAGTGATTATTGTAGTACAGTATTACCCAGCTGGTACGCAAGTGAAGGCCCAACGTGGGGTACAAAACCATCTGGAACCTGGAACGTGGAACTGGAGTTACGTAAAAAGTTACTCAATGTCAATTGTGCTTCATTACTTACTTTTTTTTTGACATCTCAGCACTGTTTAGTATCTGGTTTTCATTCAGCGCCTTCTTCCAAAGTATGAACTGCTCCCCAGTGCTCACCAGAATCCACCTTAAAAATGACATTTTGCCGCCATGCAGTTTTTCGGGGCCCTTAGTGGGGTGTTTCCAGTGCCACCAGTGCCAAGGAGCTCTGGGAAGATGGCTCGATTAGAATTGCGTGGGGACGTGGTACATTCAACCCTTTCAGTGACAGGCCAAGTCTTCGCTTCTCGTCCTGTAGGACTCGCTGCTATTGATGTGCAGCATTGGCAAAGTTAACCGGAAAAAGAATACGGGGGGATATTATTTACGTTAATGTATCATACGAGGAATCCGCTTATTGATTTTTATCATGTGCTATATGATAACTTTAGTGCTACCGGGAAACCTTTCCTGTGTTTGTTTCATCGTATATGTTGATCATTTTGCTTAGCAGTCCTCATAAACAACAGACGACAGAGCACTTCACACCCCCAGTGTATAGTGCGTGATATAAAATATAGCATACGGCGCATTTCATCCGCAGAACTCTGCATCAACTCTCTCTGCTGCTCCTAGGTTCTTCTGTGCTCAGACAGCCAATGATCTCTTGACATGTGCTTCATCTCAAGTGGACCTCAGCTACCTACAAATGAAAGTACACTTGCATACGCCGTCCTCCTGACCTTGCGGCAGCCCTCTGCCATTTCGTCCCGCACGCTGTGCTTTAAACGCAGCAGGTTGTCACGCAAACCTATCATATAAATGCATTTGGTCTTGCAGCGAACATCACACGTTCCGAAATAGCTTCATGACACCGTCTTTTTGGGTTCCTGGGTAATAATTCCTGGCAGTATTTCATCCGGAGGTAGTGTTATCAATTTGTTTAACGGCCGCCTCTTGAAAGCTGGACCTAAATGGCTGCAATTTGTAGTGTGCAATGGGGCTTTTAATCAAACGCAATCAGTTATTACTGAACCTCATTACGTCTGGTCTGCACGTCTGTTTGGATGCTACGAATCCGGTGTCAACGTGTGACCTCGGTGACAGTCTAAGGGGACACAAAATAGGAAACACTTCAAGCTGGGGTTTGAATGACTGGCAAATTAACACAGAAATAAATAGAGTGACTTGCCCTATATTGTGCTGAATTTTTTTCCCCTCTTTGTATTGCTATAAGGTTCTACAAGCAGGTCTAAAAGGTCTTCTGGCATTTGCATTTCTTTGCTTTTAGTTCTGTCTTTCTCATTGTGATTGTGCTCTCAGGAAATAAAGCAGTTATCCTTAGGTGAGTGACCTCATGATAGTAGAACAAAAAAAAAAAAAAACTCACATGAAGCCATCCAAAGTGATACCGGCCCAGAGTCCTTCTGATCGGGACGACTTTCATTTTGAAAGCAGTAATCTCCTTCCACATCCCATCTTAGACCAAGATCGGTAAATTACTCTGTCACCTTATGGTAGGTATCAGTGCGTTTTTCGATGAGGCCGGGCCTTATAGAGGCTGACGTTTATAGATGGTGCCAAAGTGTTGCCATGGATACAGATAACTGAGTGAGTTTTCGAGTATCCATCACAGAAACACTGTGGTTCTCTTACAAAGACAAAGAAAGAATGAAAATATCAGAGTATATAAATACTAACTTCCAACTCAATATGGAAAAGGGTAGATATGGTTAATCAAATTCCTCTGCTGGTAAGAAAGGGGTGGATCAGTAAGTAGGCCTGTTGACTCATGCATTCAGTGTTGGGGGGGGGTTGAATCCCAATGGTTCTCTCCACATTGTGTGGGTTTCATCTGGATTCCTCATGAAGTTCAAAGCAAGCCCCTAGCCAAAAATGCAAAAATTTCAGGGGGGGCCCTTGGTTGATTATGCTTACCAAGGTGGCGTTCCCCTTCATAGATGGGGGGTGGGGGCGTCACCTTCCGTGGGGTTGGAGAAAATTTTGAGGGGGGAGTTCAAACTCATCATTTCATAATTGGCTGCGTGTCTGATCATTAGCAAACATATTTTTTTTTTTTTTTTGGGGGGGGGGGGGTAAT
>JAODLC010000054.1:2822227-2843809 GCA_026781145.1 Hippopotamyrus pictus | reverse complement strand
GGAAGTGGCGCTAAAGGCAACCCCAAGTAACAGCACCACCTGCAGGCTAGGAGTACATTAACACAATAACAGAACAGATGTAGTTGCGTTCTTTAGGCTCCAGCTCACATTCTCAGTGATCAGTGGTTGAAGCTTTCAGCAACCATGGTACCTGTAGTTTGGACTGGGTAGTCTTTCTGAAGCTAAGCAGGTTTTGGTTTGGCCAGTGTTTGGAGGGGTGTTTAGTTGTGGTGTTGGTCTGGGAAGATCCTGGTTCTTTGCTGTAAGGCCTCATTAAGGTTTTTTTGGTATCTTTTGGAAAAAGTAGAGGTGATGTCCTGACTAAAATCTGCCCATCTGTTTTCTCAGGCTGTGGGTGAGGGTCTCTGGGAGCCCACATGCAGTGTGCAAGCTACCTGACTGCAGGTTAGACACACAGGAAGCTATGGGAGCTGAGGAGAGCAGAACTGTCATAAAAACACATGCTGATGCCTGGAAATGCCATACTTTTTCCAACCCTAACCCTAATTTGGGGTCTTAGGGTGAAACAACAGGGTGTTGGAAAATAGGAATTATGCTATTAAAGCATGCTAAGCTGTGGTTTCCTATCCTTAGGGAGAGCAGGACTGTCATAAAAACACATGTTTATGCCTGGAAATGCCATATTTTTTCCAATCCTAACCGTAGCCTTAGTGTGCTAAGCCTAATTTGAAGCCTTAGCGTGAAACAAGAGGGTTTTGTAAAGTTGGAAATATGCTACTAAAGCATGATATGCTGTGGTTTCCTATCTGTAGGGAGAGCAGGACTGTCATAAAAACACATGCTGATGCCTGGAAATGCCATACTTTTTCCAACGCTAACCCTAGCCTCAGTGTGCTAACCCTAATTTGGGGCCTTAGGGTGAAAGAACAGGTTGTTGGAAAGTAGGAATTATGCTATTAAAGCATGCTAAGCTGTGGTTCCCTATCCGTAGAGGGAGCAGGACTGTCATAAAAACACTTGCTGATGCCTGGAAATGCCATACTTTTTCCAACGCTAACCCTATCCTCAGTGTGCTAACCCTAATTTCAGTACTTAGGGTGAAACAACAGGGTTTTTGAATGTAGAAAAAATACTACTAAAGCAGGCTAAACTGTGGTTTCCTATCCTTAGGGGCTGTTTGGTATCTTTTGGAAAAGTAGGGGTGATGTCCTGACTAAAATCTGCCCATCTGTTTTCTCAGCCTGTGGCTGAGGGACTCTGGGAGTCCACAGCAGTGTGCAAGCTACTGGACTGCAGGTTCTGCACACAGGGAGCTATGGGTGGGGGAGACTTAAACCCTGGTCCTTGGGCTGTGAGGCAGCAGTGCTAACCACTGTGCTATCTGGCCACACCCCCCCCACCCCTTTGATTGTCCCCTGTAGGTAACTGATGTAGTTGCTTTCTTTAGGCTCCAGGTCACATTCTCAGTAATCAGTTTTTCAAATTGTCAGCCACCATGATACCTGCAGTTTGGACTGGGTAGTCTGTGTGAAGCTAAGTATGATTTGGTTTGGCCAGTGTTTGGATGGGAGCCTAGTTTTGTTGTTTACTATAAGGCCTCATTAAGGTTTGTTTGGTATCTTTTGGAAAAAGTAGGAGTGATGTCCTGACTAAAATCTGCCCATCTGTTTTCTCAGCCTGTGGGTGAGGGTGTCTGGGAGTCCACATGCAGTGTGCAAGCTACCTGACTGCAGGTTCTACACACAGGGAGTTAGGGGTGGGGGATTTGAACCCTCATCTTTGGGCTGTAAGGCAGCAATGCTAATCACTGTGCTATCTGGCCACCCTCCTCCTATACTCCCCTGTAGGTAACTGATGTAGTTGATTTCTTTAGGCTCCAGCTCACATTCTCAGTGATCAGTGTTTCAAACTGTCAGTAGCCTTGGTACCTGCAGTTTGGACTGGGTAGTCTGTCTAAAGCTAAGCATGATTTGGTTTGGCCAGTGTTTGGATGGGAGCCTAGTTAAGACGTTGGTCTGGAAAGATCTGGGTTCTCTACTGTAAGATCTCATTAAGGGTTGTTTGTTATCTTTTGGAAAAAGTAGGGGTGATGTCCTGACTAAAATCTGGCCATCTGTTTTCTCAGGCTATGGGTGAGGGTGTCTGAGAGTCCACATGCAGTGTGCAAGCTATCTGGCTGCAGGTTCTACACACAGGGAGCTATGGGTGGGGGATTTGAGCAGTATTTCCCAATACAATATTCAGGGACCCACTTTCGGTCCATGAGTTTGCTCCCTCTGAGCTCCTTATCAGACAGTCCACATTTTTGCTCCCTCTGAGCTCCCTACCAGACAGTCCAAATTTTTGTTCCCTCCCAGCTCCCGGTAGGACCGGATTGGGAAACGCTGCTTGATATCAGTCTTTCTCAACGTAGTCCTTGGCTAGCCCCAGGCAGTAAGTGCACATTTTTGCTCCCAGCCAATCAGGAACACCGAATACCTGGTACAGGTATGCTGGGAGCTGGGAGGGAGCAAAATGTGGATTGTCTGGGAGTCCCCAAGGACTGGGTTGAGAAACACTGATTGCTATACATATAACAATGGGTGGCACTGGGAAATTCAGAACCCTAAAATCCCCCTGCTCACCTCTCAGGATGACTGTTTATAACAATGAGATCATTTTGGATTAAACACTTGGTTTACCGTAGAATATGAATTTGCTTTGCATGACGCTAACCGTTATTGCATTTTTATTACAGATATAGCACACGCACCAAAACTCCATCCATTCCCTATGCCTTCATAACTTAAAGGACACAAAATACTTTGCGCTTAAAAAAAAAAAAAAAAAAAAAATCCATTATTACACTGAACCTAATAGCATCTCTCATCTGTATGGTGAGGCAGATATAGGGGAGATTTTTCAGCGTTGCTCAAATTATTTGCTTCAGAAGTTCCAGGCAGCAAATCAGATAAATACTCTTGGAAGATGAATTTGTGATAGATTGTTATGACTGATACTGTGTATATTAAAACAGAAGCCGGAGCAGTCTCCATGCCAGCGCACTCCTCTCGTTTATTATTTGTGCTTTGAGAATAATCCACGATGCGTGGTTCTTCACCAGATGCTAAGCCGCGGTGATCTTCTAGCTATCAGAGCAGTTTGGCCAAGGGAGATCACAAACCTGTCCCAGGATGAAGTCCAACCCAACGCGTCTGATCTCAGAATCTCTCCCCTTGTCTCTCTTCCTGTAATTAACTCTAAATGGAGATGGAGAGAAGAGAGAGACCGCTTTTCCAACAGTTGCTGGGGATGAGAATAATGAGAGATATTCTGAGGATAGGCCGGGGTATCACCGGAATAATGCTACATAGTGTTTTAAAATATACCACTTAAAACCTTATCAGATGTGTGTTGTTCTGTCACCAGTCTGTTTCGAGATATACAGCTCTGGAAAAGCACGAAGAGACCACTCTCTCTATATATTTTTTAAAATCTGCACTCTAAACTCCTGGTTTCATCCTGGTTCTGCTGGCAGAAGGTTACACTGCAGTGTGCAAGAACAAGGTGAAGACACTGGGAATGACCAAAAGCCAGCCAGGTAGAGGATGGAAGCGACTTTCTAATGCCAGAGAGGACTGTCAACTTATCCGACAGTGCCTCATGAATCGGAGGATGACCTCAAAAGCTAGGGAAACATTAAGTGGTGTGAAGAGCAAGGAAGAAGGCCTTCATCTAAGAGAAGCAGGGAAGAGCCAGGCTGGAGATTGCAAAAAAACGTAGATTTTACGCATTTCCATAAACTGAGAATTAAGCAAAACTAAAAATGTTGCTGTGGTCTCAATTTTTTTCAGATCTGTATTTTTGGTGGCATAGACTTTCCCATAATATAATTTAATTTTACATAAAACATATCAAAAATTTTGACTTGTATGTATTGTATCTAAGTAAAAATAAGCTGAGACAGTTGAATGGCCAGGATCGTTTCCACATTATACAGAACCAGTCTGACTGCTTGGTGTCTATCTTTGATGCTCCATCAGGGAGACGCCACTTAACTTTCCTCAGCAGTCGACTAAAGAACCTGGGAAGTTCTTCAATACTTTTATTTTAATCCAGGAACACAGACAAGAAAAGGCAATTAGTTTAATGCAGCCAAGGTGTCACAAGGTTGTAGATATTTCAAGAGCTTAGCGATTTACCATCTGGATAAAGAGGCGAGTCCTTCTGCAAGGCATCCACAGACTGAGATTTATTATGCTTTTAGTCGTGTTATAAGTGATGAAATCGGAGGTGGCTGCCAGTAAGACGCTCTCCCAAGGACGCAGAGCTGTCACGCCGTTTGTTATCGAGCACATCATCCGCTCAGTTCCCCGTCAATCAAAAGTCACCGTTCCGTGTCGTGTCAGTGCCGACAGCCGATGGCCGCCTTTTATAAATAATCACAGGTCACACGTATGCAGAGGTCGAAAACGCCCACACGTCGTGACATGAACATCTCTGTATTTCTGCTTCAGCGTGTAATAACAAATATGCTAGCTAATGTCATGGCTCATCGTGTATCATTTCTTTACAATTTTGGGCCTATTTTGTTCGTGCCGTTCAGATTGTGCCCACGAGGAATTCATCATGTCTTCCCCTAACCTCAGCCTAACAATGATGCACGCTGAACCTCAGCTGGGTCTCGATGATTTAGTGCCACGCTTTTCCCGCTGTGTCTCGCTGAGCTCAGCCGCAGACAGAGGGCAGTAATGACATACAGACGGCATCTCAATATCGCAACAATGCATCAAGGAGAGCTCATGATACGCCTCATTTCCATATCCATAATTCGTGAACGCCAGCCCGGGCTATCCGTATATAGCGGCCAGGCAACACCGTAAAACACGCGGGTCAGCACTGCTGCTTCATGGCCTGGTTCCGCGGGCCTGTAGATGTCCAGAGGGAACTTGCTTTTGCTTTGATTCTCAGAATGAAAGGTTGCAGAATCCGGAGCTGTTACAGAAACTCTTCTTTGTCAGATTGTTGACGAGCAGAATAAAACATCTCCGCCAAGTAGCTTTATGATTTGCAAGAATTCTTTTCACTTGCTGTTTTTCAGTATTTTTAAGCGTGTTTCACACCCTTTCTTTTATACACTGTGTGTGTGTGTGTGTATATATATATATACACACACACACTCACACACAGTCATGCTGTAATCAACAAAATAACTGTGTAGGTATAACACCGGAAGTTTGAATTCCGCCCCCAATCTGTGTAAGTGGAGTTTGCATGTCCTTCCCTCCTGGATTGTGTGGGTTTGTTCTTTCAGATACTCCAGTTTCCTTCTTGGGTTTAAAGACAGTTTGTGTGTGTGTGGGGGGAGGGGGGTCCAAATGTCCCCACAATGTGATAAAAACCTGTTATTTTGACATTGTGGAGACCATTTAAAAAAAAAAAAAAACAGAAAAATACAAAGGTCTTGTATTTTGTTTGCTTATTTATGGTTAAGACTGCGGCTGGGTAGGGATTAAAGTCGTCATGTTGGGATTTTTCCCTTAGAAATGAATGGAGAGCCCCCACAAAGATGTGAACACGAACGTGTGTCTGTGTGCTCCCCCAAACAATCAATCAAAAAAAAAAAAAAATTAAATGTACATAGATAGCTTTCTTTAAAAGGAATAAAATTATTAAAAAATAAAGTAAATCATCTAATCTTAATGATTTTGCAGAAAAAAAGCTCAGTTATAAGGAATAAGCTTCCTTGTCGCCTCGTGCCCGTTGCTTCCGGGATAGGCTCCGGACCCCCCGCGACCCAGTAGGATAAGCGGCTTGGAAAATGGATGGATGGATGGAAGCTTCCTTGTCAAACAGAACCACACATCTTTATGTATATTGTACTTACAAGACCTGAAAATAACGTAACTATGATTATATGTGAACAGATTCCCACACATGCCGTGTTAATTAGAAGAATCCGTAGACTCAAGAGCATAACTTTGGGTTGAGCATTGAGGGGGGGTTGAGGTCTCCACCCATTTAAGGGGGGTCCAAGGGGTTGTATTAGCTGAGTTTGGTTACGCCTGTTCTTTCATGTATAAAAAACAAACATGTCAGAGAGACATGGAACTTAACACAAAAACATGCCACCCCATTTTACATGACAGCTGAATGGCTCTAGTCTATAGTGCAAACAGAGCCCCATAAGTAGGTAAAAACACAAAGTTCATTTAGCAAGCGAATGTCTACTAGTTGAAGAAAATGCTCTGCTCCATCAATCTCAGTCATCAAGCAAACCACCTTAATCTTGACCCATAACCCAAAATGATCTGGTTGATTTACTGCAGTATCTTGTATCCCACGGTCAGGTTCTGCATTCGCCCCACGCTTTATCCTGGGGTCTTCCTTCAGTCCGAAAGGGAAAATGCGTTATCGTTAATACCCAGAAATGTGTGATGGATTGTTACCTTGTCTGGTGATTCTCTTACATAATTTCTTTTGCAATTTTATTGCTTGAATTAAAATGTTTTAAAATTGAACAGCTACGGTACTTTTAATTTCCATTTCATAGCCAAAACTTATTTTGACATTCAGATATATAAACAGTTTTTTTTCTTTTAATTTGCAGTTTGCAGAAGGTGTTTCAGCGTCGTTGAAAATGTGCGCCTGAAACATCATCTTCAATCAGTCATGTACCGGGATTTTCCATTTATAGGCCGAGACAGTGTACAGATCATTAGCCTAACAGACAAAATAGGTGGCAAGTCTGTAAATGAAGTATTAACTTATGCAGAGCACATGTCGGCTAACTCGGTGAGCTGCCAAGGAGCTAAAGTCACATTAGAGGGAAGAAATCTCTGCAGTGAAATCTCAATTCAACAAAAAAATAGAAGAGAAATCAGCAGCTCTTCCCACATTAGTCCAAGTTCACATTTTGAAGAAAAGAAAATCCCTCGTCCCAACAATCACTGATTGTATGATATATAGCACAAGATTGTACAGTTGGCAAAAATAGTACCTTAAGATCATAAGATGAATACATTTCCTTTGAATCTGCGGTGCTATATTTGGGCGTGTCTTCTGGTTCATGGTTATGCATAGCAGCAGAAAGGTAGGTTATTGTAAGTGGTTGAAAATGTATTAGATGCGTAAAATTTTTCTATTGTCTTTCTAAACCTGCATGTAACCAACACACACCATGTTCATCATTCTGTTAAGGCTCTGCGAAAATAAATGATTGGTCGTCCTTGCTGTAACTGGCTTGCAGGATTAATGTTCCAAACTCAGACGCAATTTTCACGATCGTGTGTGTTTTTCTTGACTTGGCGAGACATTCTGGACCCGAGCATCCCCTACAAAGAATTTGAGAAGATGCTTCTCGTCCATTTCCTTCGTCCGCAGAGCCGCAGAAAGCCGCTACCTTCTGTGTATTAAATCCTGGAGCACCTCCGGTCAGGAGGGCGTGAGTTGGAGAGGAAGGCCGCCATTGAACTCCCTGCATTGGCGCCGTTGGCTGCGAGCAAAACAACGGGGAGGACCCTTCCTGTCACACGCGCCAAGACGCAGACACGGGGACGGCTGTGTTCGGCCGGCGGCGCGCTAATCTGCTCGGCCACACGAATCGGGAAAACCGTGCGTCGGGCCGCCGTCCAGCCTCTCGAACTGAGTGAAGAGCGAGAGCCGCGATTTTTGTGCCACTTGAAGCCGAACACGGCGCCTCCAGCAAAATTGCGGCATAGAGACGGGCTGGATGCATGACCTTTCAATGTCAAATATACCAATTCTGCAGCAGCATTACTTAGAACATTCATGTTACTGGTGCTTACTGGGAAATACGCAGTCCTTCAATTATTCCCTTTTATTTATAAAAAATGGCTCCACTGAGCCTGACGTTTAAATTATCTCTTAAAATACAGTGTTCTTTTCATCATCGACAGATAATTACTCACCGCTGACTATGGCTGTATATTTAGATATGGTGCTATTTTGTCCGGATAACAAAAGTAGCTAATTGGTTTTTTTTTAATATGTGTGCTTTCGCTGCTCATATATGTGGGTAACGAATACAGATTGGACCAATGCTTTACTCTCCCACATTAAATACTTGCAGGAAACCTGCTGGGTTACAGGTAGTCAGTACTGACGTCAGAGCAGTAATATAACTTGACTGGCACAGACTAAGACCCAAACCCACACTGCCACAACCTACACTGCTGTCAGGCAAAAGGTTTAGTCTGCTGATTTAACAAGCTGAGCAGAAATAAGGAACCAATCAAACTCTCAAGGGAACCAATCAAACTCTCTGAGGAGCCAGTCAAGTGGTTGACTTCATTGTCCAAGCGAATTCATATAGGCACGTTAAGCTTAGTTCACAAACAGCAATGGCATAAAACTGGCTGTTTCTACAATCTGCTCGAGTGATCTCTAAAAGTCATGGCTGAATCTTGTTTTTTTTTTCTCTCAAGGCATAAAAATCATTTCTACCGTTTTATCTGGATTTATGAATTCATTTACTGTGTCCTTCATGCAATACCTTCACCTGTATAAATCGATGCAAATTTCATCTGGAGAAAATATTTAACTTTAAGGTCAGCATAGTGTTATAGTCTGGTTTGGTACACTGTACCAAACAATAACTTGAACAGTGTGTGGCCCCTGTCCTTGAATTAGAGGATAATTGATTCAAACAAACATTATAAATTTTGACAGCTTGCAACGGAATTGGTACTGTAGCCAATTATTCAAATTTTTATGTTCCTGGCATTATTCAAACACAACATTAACCTTTTAGCAATCATAATGAAATTGAAAGGGTTCAGACTCAGACTCATCGCAGCAGCTGCACCACTGAACAGGTAATTTGATATTTTATTTAAGGATATATTTTTGGAGACAGATATTGTAATAAATAATGGTGTCGTTTTCAAGTGTCAGTAAAGAAACCTTTCTGCTACTGCCATTTGTTTTTAAAATAGACAATGTCGGGAAAAACTAAACTTTGATAGCTAAATATCAGGTGTGTGTTTTGTTAGCATGCTACGTGCTGCTAATTAAATAACATCCCTGTTTGTGTCCATAAGCTCTTTCGAGACAAACAAAAAAAATAAGTGCAGATGTAATTGCAGAATTGTTTACAAAATACGCAAAGCAGGCTTACATATGAATGAAAGTAAACATTTTAAATGGTGCTGTGCTTCACTAACCCATGTCAGGAATCGAACATTGGCCCCGCATTCCTGCATTGGCCCCCGCACTGCTTTTTCTTTTGCGTGTTCTTCATGAATATAAATAAAATTCAGCGCACATTTTTCCACAATATCAGAACAGATGACAAGCAGTGCAAAAAGTTAATTAAAACCGGGAAATAAATATAGCAAAATATGTTGCGCTTGTTTTATATGGCATGACAAACACTTAGTCATAGCTGGAAAATATTCCTCACTAATCTTTGTGAATCCATGCAGCCTGAGAGGATGTAATTCTACGTGTGTCTGTAAGTAGCAGAAGTGTGTTACATTAATCAAAGTGTGGTAAGAAGCCTGTTACTTACTTCTGGTTTCTCAGTATGTGTACTTGACCATACTTGTGTTCTCGGGTACCCGTTTTACATCATCTTTCATTGCCGAAGACCAAGTTCCAATACTCAAGAACAGAAGCACAGAGGATGAGAAAAATCCCTAGATGTCAGTCTTGCTCCGCCCCCAAATATCAGGGATACCTCAGTTGCATCCCTGCCAAATAAGACCAATCCCATAATTTATTGTGCCCCAAGTTAGTTTTTGGAGGGCAAGTTAGCAAGACCACAAGCATGATGCGTTGTTGGTATTGAGAAACACCCACTGCATCGTGTTAGGTCATGTGACCCATTTTCATACTCAAGCAAATCCTTACAGTAGCACTGATATTAGCAACTTGCTAAGCTCTTTGGTAATAATGTGTTTTCCATTTAGCAGTGCAGGGGTTACGGTGTAAGCACCGTATTTGCTAGCTGAGGCAGTACGTACTTTGTATTCTTTCACCTTATTTAATAGCAGCAAACAATCTTGGCTTTTAATGTTGTGTGCTTTTTCCGATATCGACACGGGGAATGTGTGGAATCAAGCTAGCCAAATATAGGAGCACTTATCTGTGACATTTTCAGTGCATGTGTGCGTATGTGTATTTGTGTGTAGGAAAGCTATTTTATGAACATATTCTGCGTAAACATCATAGGACATTTAGGACGGGACAATTGGTGTAGATCACTTGAAAATAATAGCTAAGATATGTAATTGTTCAGCATATTTCTATGAAATATACTGTTAAAAATACATCATACTGGGCACGTTATACAATCGTATATGATGCACCTGCTATTTTTAACCCACTTCTAGTTCAGTTTAGAGGTCATAACTAGATGTGAGCCCCATGTAGTTCATTACAACATGGTAACTTCTCAAAATCAGTTAACTCACAATAATGGCGGTTGTTTTTTTCCCCCATTATTGTGGCTTTTCCCTCCTTTTTTCCTGGCAAGTGATTCTAATAAATCCCTAAAATGTGCATCTTGGCCCAATGTCATGCAGGGCAGAAGCTAACCGGATTGCTGGGGTAATGCTTTGCATTAGACTCCATTATAGGAAACTCTAAAACTTCAGCGGTGAATGTTTGCAATCTCGTTAATATCGATTCCTGTGAAGTTAGAGCCAACCCCCCTCCCCCCACCCCCTCAAAAGCGCTGGATCGGGGGGGTCGCTGTCTGCGGAGAGACGGAGTCGGCGGCTGTTTAATCTTACACCTGCATGGGAGTTCCTGATGCTTCTTCTGCAGGGATCATTTCTGTTCCCTTGGGCCTGAGCTGTCAGACAAAAAAAGGTGCACAAAATGTTCAATTTTCTGTACGACGGGGCTATAATATTCTCCCCTCAGTACAATTTCTTTGTCTCTATGTACATTATGGAAATAATGTATTTTCCCTTACTCAGAATATTGTGTTGCTTTTCCACTAAATGGTGCACAAAGGCAGCATATTGCCATAAAAGTCCATTGCAAAATGCCGTGCCAGTGAATGGGCCGGAACTAAGCAGACAGATGCTTTTTGAGACTTTGATTGGATAGCAAGGAGGTTTTGCTCTTCATTTTCAGGGAGTCGAGGAACGCCAGTCTTATGGAACTCGGTAAAGGATCGAAAGGAAAGTTCATTCTTTCTCATTATTCGGCTGTTGGGAGATAAATGGGATTTAATGGGATAAATGGAAACATTGATTTTCATAGTACAAGGCTGCTGCCTTTGGGAGCTCTGGCATCTTCTGGGATTTTATTGTTACCTACTGTGCTTACGTTAACAGCATAAAGGACAAAGGGATGGATTTCAGCTACCGACAACCAAAAAAGAACTTCCTCTCTTTTGATAGCTAAAATTACTACATGCTACCCATTATTCATTTTCATTTCCTGGATGTGGACTATTTTTATTAAGTTGGGTATCTTTTTTTTAGTCATTTTTACGGTATATCTTTTGCATGTCTGTGCTGAATCTGTACTTTCAAATGGAACTCATTGACTGGAACTTAAGAACTCCCCACCATTTCTTGCTGTAAAATGAACAACAATCAAAATGGCGGCAGCTTCCAGTTAAAATATAAACTGAGAAACTTTGCTCATAACAGCACAGTTTTGGTATGTTTCTATCACCATCTAACCTGAATGGGTGATATTTTGCCTATTGCTTTGAATGAGAACATCAGGTTGTACTAGAAAATGTCAATCTTGGAATATAATTCATCGCAATCCTGGCTATGTAATGCCTTCCATCTATTTTCTGTAACCGCTTGCCCTATTCAGGCTTATCGGGGGTCTGGAGCCTATCCTGTGGACTACAGGGGCAAGACAGGGAACAACCCAGGATGGAGCGCCAACCCATCACAGGGCACACTCACACTCATGGACAATTTGGAAACGCCAGTTAAGCACAGCAAGTTTTTGGACTTGGCGGGGGGGTGACAAACCATCCAAGCACAAGAAAAACTGAACTATTCAGCCAAGCACAGGGACCTCTCAGTTTCTAAGTAGCTTGTAAACCCTGAAGTAGCTCGAAGTGTCCTTCCTGATGTGACCAATGACCTGTATCTCACCTTGCCTGTGGTTCATCTTTTGTGGCCACATATCCCACAATGATCCACTCAACAGCATAGAAATTTGTCACTGTTTACTATCTTGAGGATCTAGTCTTTAGCATGTTTTCCCCCATTAAAATCTCTGAGTCATTGTCTGTTATGTCAGAAACAAGAATAGCATTTCGACGCATCGCTTACTGACAAACCGTGGCGAATCACACGGGTGATCTAACCATTCATGAGTCATGATCACTTTTACACGAGGAGACAATAGCCTAATAACAAATGCGGCGTATTTAAACTTGGTTTTTCGTTTTAACATCAGCCACCGAAATCTTTTCTTGCGACTGGATCATAAGATACTTGCTATGTATAGCATTCAGTGTAATGCAAATCTTATAACATTCTTATAACTATTTGCTTCATCCAACTGGATCTTGGGCTGAAATAATTAATTTTAAGATCCATTATTTCGAGATCAATTGTTATATCCTCGTGGCTTGTGTAGATGAATGATTTCATAACAATTGTACGCAGCACTTCAATATCGTGATTTATAACGGCTAAGCAGCTCCATCACTACACTTTATCTGTTTACTTTCCTCCGGCACGATGATTAATTCTCTATAAGACAAGCAGCAGAGTGCTAACACATCAAAGCTAGCGCTTAGCATCCATTATTATTGGCGTATAAAGAAAAAAAAGTTAAACTAATGGGGAAAAGTTACATTATGCATTCTTAGCATAGAGATAGCATTAACCTAATTTGATGTGACCCCATTCGATTAATATACATAACCTGTGAAAAGTCTGGACATCCCTACTGGAAATCATTTGTTTTTCAACAAGATAATGACTGTAAGAACAGCTTGAGGTTATGTATGATCTTGTGAACCAGATGACCCGGTCCCCACGATCCCCTGATGTAAACCCTAAAGATCTGGTTTGGGGTTAGTTGACTTGAAGCGCAAGAGCAAGGTGGCCAAATTGCGGCCAGAACTTGTGGAAACTCCTTCAGGACTGTTGGAGAAGCATTCCAGGTGGCTCTGAGTGGTTGAAAAACTGCCAAGGGTCTGCAATGCTGTTATCGAAGCAAAAGGGGGCTATTTTGAGGAGTCCAAGACTTGAAAATATTTTGCGATGGTGGACACTTCTCTTGGAGGTTGCAGTATTTGATATGTATTACTTAATTGCCTTGACACCCTTGACTATAAGAAGAATAGCATACCTAAAATAGAAACAAATGCATTACAAGCAGGTGTGTCCAGACTTTTAACTGATACCGTACAACAATATGGGAGAATATCACTTACACAAAGGATAATGGATTAATTTAGGAATAGACTTAGAACGTGAATTACTCAAATGTACCATGATGAGAGAAAAGTTGGCCGAAACAGATCTGGCCCAAGTACAGGCCTGACCATAAGACCAAAGACATAGAGTGACAGAGAAGAGGGAAGGAGATAGAAGAGGGTTAGAGTAGAACAATGTAGCAGCTTCTGGGTGGTGTGGTGGTGCAGTGACTAGCACTGATGGCTCCTCTCTCCTCTCTCTGGTTCTGGTCTCTGCCATGGTTCCGTTTGTTCTGTTGCTAAAAGGGTATGGCCCTGCTTTAGAATTGTTCCTCAAGGTATAAATAACATTAATGTGCCCCGAATGGTGCAAAAATGTTCTGTAGAATCTAATTCTGTATCTTAAAAGGTATATTCACCTGCAGCTCGGGTGCAATTGGTAGACTTGTGAGGGTACAGCTCCACTAACAAATAATTGTACCCTGAAAGGTACAAATCGATACTTTTTTTGTCTGACAGTTTGCGTGAATTTTGCATGTTCTGCCGTGTCATCGTAGGGTTTCCTCCAGGTACTCCAGTTTCCCCCCATGGTCCAAAAACCATGCTGGGGTGAATTGGAGTTACAAAATTTCCCATAAGTGTGCATGTATAACTGTGCCCTGTGATGGGTTGGTGCCCCATCCTGGGTTGGCCCCTGTCCTGCACCCATAGCTTCTTACCTATACTCCAGACCCCCCACGGTGTGTATAGAGGATGGATGGAGACCTCTCTGTAGAGAGTCTGCACGTTAACCGGATACTGCAATCACTGCTCAGAGCATCAGGCATACTTTTAAAACAGGCTTTACTGGACGGTCACAGGACTATTAACATCGAATGAATGCCTCAGTAACATCATAAATTATGCCACTGCTTTTCGCGTTATTTTTATTCAAGGCTCCCTTCTGCTTCCATTGATGAAGGTCAAGTCTGTGATTCTTGTATAATATTCAGCATGTGGTTCAACAAATTCCCTCTAGAATAACTCCTCAGTTTGCAATGTGCCAGTGGCGTATCGTGACAGTCGAGCCACAAGTCTACAAACAGAACGTATTCGTCCACAAAATCAGCAACAAACTGATTTGTTTGCAAAATTACCAATAAGTAGCCCACAGTTATATACAAAAGTATATGTCTGTATTGATTTTGGGGAAGATTGTTGTAATGGGGCCTGACTGCCTTATTATATAGTCAAAAAAATAAATCCAGACTCCACACATGACGTACAACATTTAGCCACGGCACCGAATAAATGGAGTAGTAATAAGAAGTTTATTTGTACAATTATTTGTCAATAGTGCTAGTTCCTGTATTCTAGAAGTAACATAATTCTTTGATTCTAGAACTGCTGTTGTAAAGCAAGAGTCACTGTTAGAAATCAATGAATCTCTGTTCTTGATTTGAACAGCAGCATTTTCTAATTTGTGCATACAAATCATTAAATCCAAAGTGACTCATCGATTCTAATCAAAATTTAAAGTAAGTCTGGGCTGTGTAGATATTGTTTTTAATTGTGTTGTGACATGAAAGGTGAATCAATCCTAAATTATTGACCAAGAAATCCCCAAGGATCAAAGGTCGAGTTGTCATTTTGTTGCATCTTACGCATTCCTTGACTCAAACTTGTAAAGCAGTTCATGCTTCAGGTGGAATTAAAATAAGAAACGGCGAACAACTTTACTTTTACTTAAATACCACAGAAATACTCCATAAGCCCTTTTCCAAGTACACGATGGTAGAAAGCAGGGTGATATCAGTAGTAAAGTAGCTTTAATGCTGCTGATATGAATAAAAGTGATATTTGTACTCTCTCTGTAATTCTTGTCTTGTATTGTAGAAGTTTTTCAAGTGCACCCACTCTGACCGATGATTGGAAAAATATATGCATGAAAACGGAAACTGAAACCAGAGAAATGACAAAATGCAAAGCAACTATACAAATTTTGTTAGCTCTTGAGAGCTGCGCAGTGTGTGACAGTGAACAGCCTTTGTGCGGAAGTCACTGGGTGGTAGCAAATGAAAGAATAAGTCAAGGCTCATCACAGTCGCACTGAGGAGCACGGAATCATGCATTTTTTAAGCCAAGGGAAACAATGCAGAGTTTAACGACCATGAATTCTGCCCTTAAAATGAAATCGCTCCCCATTTTAAACACACTCTGGTTAAACATTCGGCCATTTCTGACATTGCCTTTAAGAGACTCCTTTACTGGTGGGACAGTTTACCATGGCAAATGACGCTGCAGTTTAGATCAGCGATGAAGGATTACTACCTCAATGTCTCATGTGTTATGGGGCCTCTTGGCACAAATCACTAACCTTATTGCTGAAATAAATATGGATTTTAAAAAATAAATGATTCACTTTTCTTTTAATAAGAAATACCAGTCACGGTTTTAATATAACAGTAAGTAACATGACGGTTTAGATGACTAGACTGCGAACTCTGGCACATTGATGGTATCCTTACATAGAGCACCCTTTGGATAGAAAAGATGTTTCAGGTTGGATCTGGCTTCTTGGACAGCAGAGGAAGAGGAGCAGCTGGAGTAGGAAGCATAGCAGAGGAGGAGAATGAACTTGGGACGTGGGAAGCTGCCTTGTGAAAATGGTCGTTTTCTGCAGAAGTCTTTTTTTTGTTCATGATGTGAATAAATCATATGTTGTCCTGCCCTATCGCATCACAGGTGTGGATTTTTGTATTACAGACATATACCACTCATTTCATTCCATTGTACAGGAGATAAAAGCACAAAATATTATGTCCTATGCAAACTTGCATTTAACATTCCTGAATAAAGGAGTAGAGATTTTCAGAATAGTTTAAAGATCATGCAAAGGTTACTGAACAGAAGGTTTATTCAATTAGGGAAGAACTAGTGACCTATAGTCAAGATTATATTGATTATATATCAATATATATATTTTTTTTACAAATATAATTTCATTAGAATGGATTTTAAGAATCTGCATGATCGACATATTGCTATGCTGCTATGCAGAGTAACAATCAGAAACTATCCTCAAGTAAAACAAAAATGACAAATGGGAAGAATGGTATAGTTACTAAAAAAATAGAAAGCTCTTTTAAATAAGCTTTTTTAAAAAATAAATCATGGCCAGAAGTCAATCAGCTGCTCAATCGAGGAAAATTCCTCAAGAGCACAGCTGGAGAAAAGTTAGCTAAAGTTAAATGCATGTTAAATGATAAAACTCTTTAGAAAATGATGGTGTAAAGGGCTGACGAAAGCTTGGATTTGACTTCCCGCTGTTTGCATTAAGCATTTGCAGGTTAAAACTTTCATATAACCTATATCATGTGCATAGAATTTATAATGAGTAGTCAGAACAGTGCATACGACTTATGATGTATACATAAAATGGGCTCATCCATCCATCCATTTTCCAACCCATTTTATCCTTAATGGATCGCGGGGGGTCCGGAGCCTATCCCGGAAGCAACGGGCTCGAGGCAGGGAACAACCCGGGATGGGGGGGCCAGCCCATCGCAGGGCACACTCTCACACCAGTCACTCACACAGGCACACCTTTGAGCAATTTAGTAACTCCAATCAGCCTCAGCATGTCTTAGGACTGTGGGGGGAAACCGGAGTACCCGGAGGAAACCCCACGACGACACGGGGAGAACATGCAAACTCCACACACATGTGACCCAGGCGGAGACTCGAACTCGGGTCCCAGAGGTGTGAGGCAACAGTGCTAACCACTGCACCACCATGCCGCCCAAAATGGGCTCATTTACAGTAAAAATAATCATTCAGCCTGTACCTGGAGTTAGATTTTCGTAGAATGGCTTTTTGATTATTGTTTATTGGCCTAAAAACATTGTGGAATTGATAGGTAGAATGCGATAAGCTACGGGACATCGATCACGGTAATTATGAAGGGGTTTACGGTGTCAGGGGAAGCGGGGCATGGATATGTCAAACAGTGCGGAAAAGGAGAAACAGAGGTTAACCTGTCCCATCTGCAGGGTTGGAAAAATAAGCATCATGTCACTTTGAATGTCAAGGAATTGGAATGTCAGAACAGGAACCTGGTGCTCGTCCACCTCTTTCACCTGACTTTTCCTATAAGGGATACATAGACATCAAAAATATATTTACTGTGCTGTTACCACATCAGTAAATTTCAATATAATTATGGACTTCTGTTCACTGACGTCTGATATATGTACATACTGCAGGGTTAATGTCTTAAATCTTAAACGATAATTTCGTCTGGTGTCAGCGGAGAAAGGTACTCTGGCTTATTAACTAAGGTCTCGTTTGTTATTAGAAAAATAAAAGGCATTAAGAAATGGAAATGAATAGCTTAGCTTTCTCATTAGAGAAGATATCAAACAGCAATAAGTCAGTGCACGCGCTAAGGCGGCTAATGCACAATGCATAAACGGAATCGCGGTCTTTAGATGATAAACAGCGGTGAGTGTTTTAATTTCCGAACTGTACTACCCTATTTTAATAACAATGCTAATTACCTCTGATAATAGTAAAGGTTTAAACGGGCAAAAGACTTTAAAACACATAGTATATCGGGGTGAAAAATATTCTCCATTCTATGGGTTTTATTTATTTATTTATTTATTTATTTTTACTGCACTTGAAATGAAAATCAAATGAGGCATTGTGCTCGCGCCAAAGGTTTCACCTCAGGTGCAAACGTTCATTCCTGCACGTGGGCTGAGGTGACGCTGTTGCCGATAAATCCCTTGCTCCTTCCACTGGTTCCAATTAACCCCTTAGATGCATTTAGATAATAAATCTGAGTGTAGTGGTGCCCAGCTTCCCCCCAGAGCCTTACCAGCCTGAGGAGGAGTCAGTTGCATCATAGACCCAGAGTTTTCTGGCAGAACGGCACTCAGGAATCCACCCAGAAGCAATATGCCCACCCTCCCCCCGCGTGCCTTGCTTGAAAGATAGCTCACTTCCAGCCTTTGGTGGGGGCGGTTAGTCTGCTGGGATCCAGGCTCTTCTCCAGCACCAGGTTAAACATCTGCGATGCAGCCAGAGGTGCAGAGGATTTCCCTTTATTCCACCGTGTTACCCCGTGCCCTTAAAATCAAAACCGAGCGTTAAGGGAGAACTTAGGGAAGCGACGTGAGCCATAATCACTGTGCAGTTAACGTTAGACTGAGCAGGGGATGAAATGTAACATTTTTACTTTTTTTTTTTTTTTTTGGAATATATCCCATTCTTAACTTCAGAAAGTTTTACTGTTGGCTTAACTTACAAATTATGAGGAGACAAAATTAATAGGTTTTGTGCTTAAAATTTTCAAGCACGCCCCTGCTTTTAGTCCTACTTGATTTTGTAGGGGTTTCTTTAGTGCCGAATTTAATGGTTCAATCGTGGTTTGATCGGGGTACTCAATTTTGGTATAGAAAATAGAGGGGCTTTTCAATTGCCCCACAAAGTGAAAAGTCAGATTGGTATCTGAAAATCAATAGCGAATTTCAGGCTGCTACCTTGCTGTGTCGTGACACTCCAGGGGCTGGAGTCGTGTCAGTCGAGATGGGGGGACGTCCGTTAAGCACTTTCGTCAGCTGAAGGGAGCTCAGCCCCCTGGACGGCAATCGGCTAGCCTTCCCACTGAGCTGGCTCTTGTCTCTTTCTCTGTCACGCAGCCCGTAGGGGTGACTGAGAGACACACGTCGTCAGATACACGAATCCCAGCTAGAGCTCATCTGTGTTTAACGTTATGAGTAAACATCAAGGCTTAGGAAATCCTCAAGCGTATAAGACCCCCAGGCTTCTTGCATGTGTGCGTTTCTGTCCTGATTGCTTTTGCTTTAATTCAAATGAAGCTTTATTTACCATTTGTACACGAACAGGGAACTGCAATGTGTTCTTTGGCAGATCTCGT
This sequence comes from Hippopotamyrus pictus, assembly GCA_026781145.1. NCBI lineage: Eukaryota > Metazoa > Chordata > Actinopteri > Osteoglossiformes > Mormyridae > Hippopotamyrus > Hippopotamyrus pictus. Next base: position 2,824,574 of record JAODLC010000054.1, on the reverse strand, counting down.
CACGCTCTCCTTTTTTACCGTGGAAAAAGTGAAGCCTGTAGTCTGAGCACAGGGTCAGCTGTCCATCCGGCAGCCCAGAAGCATTTTTTACAGGGGTTAAGGACCTTGCTCAAGGGCTTGCTGGAGATGCATGGGATTTGAACCGGCGACCTTCCGAGCGCAAGTCAAAACTGAAACGAAACTGAAAAGACATTTTCATCCTGAAAGTAAGCACATGTACTCATATCTATCAATCTTCCATACCTGCTTATCCTGTACAGGGTCAAGGTGAGGCGAGGGGCTACCCCAGAAAACGGGGGCTACCCTGATTGGGATGTCAGCCCTTTACAAGGCACACACTCAATTACACACTGTATCCAATATAAAGACACTGGTTCACATAGCTGTGTGCTCTGGGGCTATAGGAGAAAACGCCATCAACACAATGTCAAAAGTGAACATTAGAAAGATGGTTTGAAGGTGTGAGATCAGAGTGAGCTCTTTGCTGAGCCAACATGCCACTCTATATGCATTTATAGACCACAGGAAATTACATGTTATCAGTAAGCACACAATATAAACAAACAGAAATAAAATCACAATGGAAACAATAACGTCATAAGTGCAGAAAGGGGAGGATGGCTCTGTACAGCGATCACATGCGTACTGATATCAGCTTCATCATCTGTTGGCACACCGAAAGAAATATTGAATCTTCGTAATCTGAAAACCAAACATTCCCCAGCAGGTTACCAGGGAAACGCGGATGTGTATCTGCCTATAACCAGCCACTGAGTCACTGGTCGTTTTTTTTGGTTACTATGCAGAAGGATATCCGGGGAGAGGGCACAAGTCCACGTGCGCAAGCGCGGTTCCGCGAGACCGGCCTCAGGAGCCTGCCGACGGCCGCCCGCGTGTCGAGCTCGTGCTCACCGGCAGACGGGGACAGCGGCCAAGCGGGAACTTGGCCAGCGGAAGAGCTAAAACACCCAGTGGCGCTCTGCTGGACGCCACGAGGTGAGGAGGCGGAGTTCACAGCACGAGGCTCTGGGAGACTGCTGTCCCACCTACCGTGTCCTACGATGGCCGCAGCCACCATCAGCCAGGGCTCAGAACTCCGCTGGTGTTTGGAGGTCTATTGACTACACTCTTAATATGATTCTTACTGGATGCTGTTCTGTGACATTTATTCTCCCATAAATGGAAAGTTTTCATCATATTTTTTGTTTTTAACCATACTGTTAATTTGATTCGTAATATTATATTTTAATGGAAAGACTGGGCAGTCTAATATTTCTTGAGACTAACTTGATTTGTTCTTTTATAAATAGAAATTTTTATTTGTTTTTTTTTTGTTTTAACTATACTCTAATTTGAAATGAGTTCATTTACAGTTCAGCCTCTGTTGTTTAATTATATTGCACAGCTTCCACTGTTTGATTCCTTTATTCTATTATTTTATTTCCACGTATGTATTTCCTAAATTTATGTTCTTTTATGTTTAATTTATTCTTCTTTTATGTTGTCTATGAATCTATGCATCAATACTGTCAAAACACATCTCTAGTACAGGCAGCTGGCCAATAAAGTGAATTCTGATTCCGATTCTGATACCGATTCTGATTCTGATTCTAATTCATTCCTTAGTGCAATATTTCTGTGGGAAAACTGGCCAGTATAGCAGCGCCCTTCCTGGATACTGTCTTGTGACATTCGTTCGCCCATAAATGGAAAGTTTTCTTCTTCTCTGTTTTCAAGGGCACCTGTGCTCAGAGCCTAAACTTCCTTCTCACTTGTACGTTCGTGCCTCGAAAAGATCAGCAAGATGGCAGAAGCCTCCCAATGAACCTGACCTGGTACTTGTGAAAAGGGCATATAAAGTATCATGTAATTTCATTTTTATTTCATATTTCAGGAGGAAGACTGGGCCATATAACAGGGGGCTTCCTGGATGCCTCCTTTTGACATTTGTTGTCCTGTAAATAGAAGGTTTTGTCTTTTTTTTCACTGTATTGTTAATTTCATTCTTATTACGATGATGTTTTAGTGGCACGGCAGGGCGGCACGGTGGCGCTCGTGCTGGATGCTTTCTCGTGACATTTGGTCTCCTGTAAGTGTGCCCCGTGGCGATAGGGCCAGGGAGAGGTCATCGCGTGGGGACGGTCCCCACGGGTCACGCCCGCCTGCCTTCACACGTGCCGGCCGCTCCTCTGACAGCTTCTCGATTTGAGAGAATCCGATCTGGCAGGTGGACTGACGTCTGGATAATTGCAGGCTCGGCGAGCAGCGTACGCTGAAAGAGCCGAGGAGCGTGCCCGATTCCGAACCTCAGCTCACATCCGTGTTCCCCCCCCCCCCACCACCACCT
>JAODLC010000054.1:2783838-2801805 GCA_026781145.1 Hippopotamyrus pictus | reverse complement strand
CGGGCAACTTAGCTCCTGGGATCACAGGAACACGCAAACCCCTCCACCACGATAAGGTGTCGGCTCAAGGAGGGGTTTGACATTTGACATTTCTGTCATAAAATGGCAGACTTTGATTGAAAAGGTCCTTGAATTCATTAAACAACACTGGTTTTATAATTGTATTACAGTCCGATTGGACAAATGTTGCAGAAAAAAGGTACACCACACCTATTGTAAGATATGCTAGATGGTTGTTTTCTGGGTGCTATCCATTCTGGTGGTATAGTTTATAGACAGAGTCATAGACCCAATCAGGAAGCATGACACTCAGACCAATCAGCTTGCTCGCACTGCCAGAAAGGCAGAACTTCTCAGCAAAATGACCTTCCAATGAGGCCTCCATGCAGTGAGGCCCTACTTTCTACTGTTGTCCTTGCCATATCTGTGACCTTTTATATCATTATGGGCATAAGAGCTACTCTAACAATCTCTACACGTTTGCCTGAAATGATTGTGTATTCATATGAATATGATTAGTTTTCATACTTTACAGAGTATATATTTTATATATTTTACAGAGTACATATTTATTACTTTTATGTGATATATATTATATAAATAAGATTTAAACATATACCCAAGCACTGTGCTATGTTATTGTATATAGATTATATATTTCATATATTTTTCAGTTATATATTTTTCTTAGTTATTTATTCTGTCAAACTTATAATGTACAGTAGCAGCTACTACCTGTATAACCCCCGACTTTAACCCGCATAGCTTCAGTCACCCTCATCTGCAGTCTAGTTTTATTCTATTACCGTGTGTATTATTGTCTCTACCATTTTTTTTTTTTTTTTTCGAGCTACTGGATGCTAAATTAGATTGAGATAAACCCAGCACCAGGTACAACACTTGCTTGTTAGGACTGAGATTCCCATCCTATACCTTATATAATATATAACATGCGAGACCCATGCAGCCTGTATGTGAATTATGAGATACCGGCACTTTCAGGAAGGTGCAGATTGGAAGCAGGGCTCGTGTCTGAGTAGGAGGTGCAAACGACTGGGCATCTGAACAGAAAGCTGCACGCAGGACTTCGGTTTGCCAAAATGGAGCAAGAATGGTCACGTGACCAACTTCTGCAGCTCAACCGTGGCCTGATGTGTTACCGAGGGTTTGCATGTTGTGAGGTGACACTCTCTGAAAATCTATTAGTAGGGATGTCCTTTTGTTATTATGCACAATGCAGGTACAAATTCAGTGTAAGAATCTTTTTCTGAGATTTTGGCTTTAAACAATGTGACCATTTGAAATTATTTAGTTTACATCCAACTAAATTTTACTGTTAAATTAAATAAATATATTAACCCATTTCAGCATACATTTGCTCTAATATCTAACCCTGCCTCAGAAGTATAATGCAAAATAACACAAGGCAAGCAACATGTCTTAGCTGTTTGTAAATATGTCGTTTGTTTTTGTGGTTGCCAATATTTTTTTTATTTCAATCATGTTTATGGTCCTTCTCATTTGCCCCCATAACCACTGGTAGCAGGATCACTTGCAGTAACAGCAACTTGACAAAAACTGTACTGTTATGAACTGACGTCCTTCAGTAATGGTTATTTGGGAAGGGTGAAGATTAATTGTCAATTTCCCCATATTTTTGTCTTTGACTAATTGCATTGGCTAGTATTGATGGACTCAAAAGATCGATGCCTTCAGATTTTTCCTCTTAAATTGTTATTGATTTTTGTGCGATTTGCTTTCCAAAACATGGCTGGGAGGTAGATGCACTTTCCGTTAAGCCCGTCGCAACTCCAGAGATGGAACAGGGATGTTTTACAATTAAATCCTTAGGCCAAATAGGAAGCAATGGCTTCTATTAAATAATCAAGAAAAAAAGCAATAGTTTTTTAGAAGCTTCAGTAAAACAGAAACACAAGCCAGCAGAATTTTGACTACAGAGTTCTCACTAGGAGCACCACTGTTCATTCTTTTTGACAGAAAAGAAAAAAACTGTTTTGCCACTTGAAATGGCGGAAAATAAAACAGACAAAAGGGCAATAGGAACAACGGAGCCTATTGATGCCTTTCTTTGTTGTCAAAAGATTCTTTTTTCTAATCTTCTACTGCTATGGGGACTTTCCAAAGAGGGTGGAAGCAATTGTGATTCTTTATTTCACCTGCAGACAACTAAATCGATCCTTGACATCGCTGCACCTGCTCCCTGACTTCTTCAGAAGTGGTTTTGCTATACTGCCATTGTTTAATGAGGCCATTTAAGCGAGGCTACTGCAAAGGAATATAATGATATCACCAACAACTCTTCCTCTGTTCCTGAGGACAGGACCAATAGTCCATGACATGGATAATTGATATTTGTCTTGTTTGTCTTGTCTGCTGGGAGCAGATTTGGCTATTTTTGCCCAGTTCTTTGCTAACTGGAAATCATAACAGCTTTTAGAAAACCGTGCATATATTTTTTCAGTTGCTTTTATCTTTATTGAGTGAATTGAGTGGAAAAAAAAAAAGATTATGCTACTTTAACAGGATTAATGATTTACAGCAGGGGTCACCAACGTGGCGCCCACAGGCACCAGGACGCCCCCAAGGGCCACAGGAGTCGCCCGCGGACCTGTTCTAAGAATTGCACAACTTACCAGTGAGCAGCATCTAAAATGTAATTTTATCCTGTTGCTATTCTTCTTTAATTACATTTGCATTTATATAGATTTGAAAATGACAATTTCTTTAAAAAAACATCTAAAACATGTTTATTATACATGGAGATTAGATAAGTTTAGGTAAAGTTTAAAGTTGAATATTGATATTATCCGTTTCCCACCTTAAGTCATTGTTGATAAAATCATAAACGTGATCAGTGTCTTCACATAGATGAGTATCATTAATCATTAATAATAATATATAACTAAAGGTAAACTGAGCAAATTTGTTATTTAAGAAGAGTGTATCAAACTGGCAGCCCTTCCTATGACTCAGTACCCATGAAGTAGCTCTCAGTTTCAAAAAGGTTGGTGCCTCTCCCCGGGTTATGATGGAGTTACATTCCGATAAACCTATCGTAGGGTGAAAAAGCATTTTAATACAGTACACCTAACCTAACGAACATCATAGCCTAACCTAGCCTTACATTAGCCTACAGCTAATGTAAATCATTAACACAAAGCCTATTTTATAATAAAATGCTGAATATCTCATATAATTTATTGAATAATGTACTGAAAGTGAAAAATATTTATCTATCGGAAAGTCAGAATACCGTAACACGAACCATCGTAACCCGGGGAGCGTCTGTATTTTGTACTCAGTGGATATGAAATGTGTTTCAGTGAAATTTAAAATCTGACATTAGATTTTAGGCGATTCATATTTAAGCAGTAAAAAACACAGACATGCTGAAATTAATGTGAAAGCATGTAAACACATACACAGAAGTAACGTGTTTAGAATGTAGAATTGTAGAGCACAGGGGTCCCAGTAACAGTGAGTAACCATCACACTAACGGCAGAGCTCATCTCCCCACAGTCCAGTCGTTTACTGCTCATCCACAAGGTTGCATTCTGCTTCTTCTTCCTCCTTGACCATGTCTATCTAGGATCCAGTGATTGACAGACATCTGGTCCAACAGTCCACATTGGATCAGAGGCCGAAAAAGCTCAGCATGCAGATTTCAAATGCCCTTAAATACACAGTCCTAGATGTGGAATTACTTCTCTTAATTTACTTCTTTATTTTCAGCTCTGTCCTGTGTGGCAAATAGGGGGTAAATAATCAAGTTTTAATATACCTTTTGCATTATAGTATTTTTAAAAGCATCTAACAGCAACATTAAAAAAATGTGCTTAACTTTCCTGAAAAAGCCTTAGAGTTTTGACATATTTATTCATACTCCTGAAAAAAATCCAGCAGCAGTTATGGAAAAGGACGGAAAAGCTATATGTGGTGGCCTAATGCTTAGGGACATGGATTTACAATTAAAAGATTGATGGTTTGAATCCTTGAGCAAGAAACTGCTCTCCGGGTGCTGAATTAGCTGCCCCCTGTTGTGACATATGGTGCGTCAACAATGACAACGAATCACTTTCCCCCTTCGTTATAATGCATGTAGATTTCTCCGTTTTGTAAAGACTTCCTGTGCTCTCCACGGCTGTTTTGCTGGAGCTTATTGCAGACAGTGGAGCAAGCTGTAGGTGCGTGGTACTCGTTTGAACCTCTGCATCTGGCCATTATAGACGAGGGGCATAAACATGCAGACGGAGGAAGTATGTTCTGCATCCAAATTGCACGCATTTTCAATCAGAAGAAGTGTCATCGAAATTTGGCACAACGAAACGGCCGTAGACCACTGGCGCACTTAACAACCAACAGCAACCTAGTAGCGAGCAGGAAGAAGGAAACCGAACTGGATTTTGGCGGCAAAATTATGATTGCGAAGTAAGAACTGCTTATCATCACCAAACACAGAAATGCCCATTTAAAACAGGCTGGTGCAATGGGATTGAGCCAGGAGAGTTTGGCAATGATATCGACATTTACAAGAGGAATGAGAAGATGAAAGGGTGTATAGAAAAGGAAATTCACATTCAGAGATGCAGCACACACCTCCGACAAACAAGCTAACTCATATTTATTGAAGACGTTAATCGATAATGGCTGCAGCTAGGTGTCTCTTCTGTAGCGCACGGAAATATCTTGCCTACACAGAACAAACTGCCAACATGCTGGGTAGTTCAGTGTCTGAGGGAAAAAAAAAACATCTTGTCAGGCCAAGTCAATAAGCGAATTGAGTCCAACCAAACATGAAGTCAGCTCTCAGAAAACAAGCAGGGACTGAAAACAACTTGTAAAGCGGTGTAAAGAAAACATAAACAAGAGTCTGCTAATGTCGGGGTTATGTCAGCTTGGCAAATGTATTGAATGCAAAGTATATCAGCCCACATACACTTTTTATTATATGCTGGGTAACTTATATGTATTTAATTCCATTATCTTCACCTATAGTAGAATATACAATGGTGTACAGTAAAGTATTATTATGGTAAACAGTATGAAATTAATAAACCGCATTAAATTAACGGGGAAGAAAGAGTAATCTGTAAGTTCCATATCTCATCCCATCCAAATTAAACCATGTAGCAAAAAAGCAACTTTGACTCATAGAAACTTTCATAGGTCGTTTGAAACCGTTATTTGCCATTTTTGTGCTGAATAGCGTTAGAAGCATACAGAGCAAACGTCTTAAATGGTGCGGACATTTGACTCCAGACAGAATTATAAACAATATATGATGCGATGCAACTTTATAATTACATAACTTGAATGTAATAAATAATTTAGTTATACTGTACTTGTGCAAATAAACTTTGCCATGCTTTTTTTTTTTGAAGAAAAAAAAACAAGTACGCAGATATTTAAAACTACATTGAATAAATACTAGTTACACACTGTCATCATTATTTAATCGTTTCGTTATGCTTCATACGCCACTGAACTAGGAACCCATTATTAATCATTATTATTACAATCAGTATTAGCAAAATAATGAGAAATCTACTTAACCGCACGCTGCTACCAGCGACATCCATGAGTGAAAGACGGAAATCAGTTATTTTTTTTGCATGTCGTGTGATAAGTAAAATAGTAGTTGTTAAAGTTTAGTAAAAATCCACGTCTGTTCCAATAGCTTGCTTTAATTTTGTTCCAAATCACTGGAATTAAACCAGCCTCCGTATTACAATAAAAAAAAAATAAACAAAAATTAGTTTTCTTATACTCCTGGTAATAGAAAGACACCACCGGAACGCGATTAACGGATTCTGATGCGCCGAAAATAGCACGCTTTCCCTGCTTTTAATAGTTGTGTTTGACACTTTTGAGTGGAATACTCAAAGGCGTCCGCGAGTAACAAAAATGGACCAATAGCGTGCCGACGTGGCCGAAGTGGGCGTGCCAAGGAGACGGATTACAGCCAATTGGGTGAAAGCGTCCAATGCAAAGCGCTAGAAAGTACTATTACTAGGGTATACTTCCGCGTACTTGCGCTGTAATGTATATTGAAGGGCTGCTGCGCAACATAGGGCGGAGAGGTATATCGCTGCTGTGATACGGCTCTATATATATATATACACGGACGGGACCACCTTCCCTTTAAAGACACCCTCCTTCTTACTTTGCTTTCTTTCAGTCAGTGATGTCGCTTGTTTTGGTAGCGAACCTATAGAGGCAGAAGTCGCTTTTAGATTTTCAGTCCTTTTATTTATTCGGTTTTGTTATGTGTTGTTAATTTATATGTGCGTGTGTCCCATTTGTTTTTATTTTTAATAAATATTTTATTTAATGAATTGTGTTCATTTGTGTTCGAATTTTTTATCCAAGTAATTTTGCTTTTTTTATGCTGTTTATTATTTGAATGTGTATTTGTTGAAAGAGTGCTGTATTTGGCTAACACTAAGGACATCCTTAACTTTCATTAGAGACGGTAAGGCGTTTTTAAAGTTTCTTCTTAAAGAAATTTGTTGTGATGCTGACATTTAGGTGGCCGGGTCATCGGTTTACTTGTTCATTGCCATTACGTCTAAATTGTAGCGATATGTTTACTTGACAGCGGGATCGTAACTAATATTGCAGCCAGTGTTTAATTGTGTAGTTCATCGCATTTTGTTTCTTCGGGTGTTTGAATGACACTTGATTGAAGTTGGGATGCAGGAGTAACGCTGCATGCAGTGCGCATATCCGTCGGTTGCTCCATCATCCATAAGATTACATTGTATCGGTGGTGTGACAGATGTAGATAGCAGGGCTTCTTGGTACAGATATAATATATATATATTACGAAGAGTCTGTTTTTTCCTTTGTGCATTTCATTTTTTGGAGAGAGACAAGAATGCACGGAGCCGACTCTTAACTCTACCTGGCCAGACGTGTCATGGGCGAGCCGATCTGAAAGCGGTGCACGCAGGATGGACAGCGGTGTCCCGGTGAACACGCTATAGCCTCATAGTCACAATAAATGTAGTGATTCCAATGGCTGATGATAACGCTACCTGCACATGTGGGGTGACCAGAGAAGTGGCGTTGCGGATTTATTTCTGCACGATCTCTGTGCTGCTTCGGTTTCGACAACGTTTTCTGATGAGCACCTTTTAATGACAAAGATCAGAGCCACGTTTGACGTCTTAATCATTCAGGACACTTAAAAAAAATCACAGCCCCTATATGTAGCGCAATGCGTATGGCCCTGCTTCCAGTCCCCACGTTTACTGCCATATAGGTGCCGAACGAGACTGAGCCACGTTTCCCAGCCCCTGGGTGATTAAACTCTTGCATTAATGGCTGTATGGTGATTATACGGACACCGGTCAGGCACTTGGTCATATTTATTCCTCGTGTGCAAGTTAATCCGTAGCACAGACCCTTCGGTTTGCTCATGCATGGTATATCTCCATCTGGATCGAACGCTTCCGGTCCCGCACCCAGCATAGATACTCTGGGCTTGATTGCTATATTGAAGCCCGATTGTCTTAATTAGTCATTACTAATGTAGCCTCGGTGCGCCAATTTCCCGCCGCGTGCTCCTTCCTTCCATCTCCGTAAGTCTGCAATGAAGACGGGCGACGGGGCGCTCGGCGTGGTGCGGCTCCCTTACAGTTATTACTGAGCAACTTATCGTAGGAGTGAAGGTACGTAGAACATAAACGCCCCCGGGGTCCATTAACTAACGGAGAAGTTTGCGTAGATAAATACACATGGTGCAACCGACGTGCAGCTCCTGCACCATAACTAAAGGTTCACCCCCAAGACGTTTGCATGCAGGATAGGCGGCGAGGCGTCCACACGCTGTGTCTGTCTTTACTACTCGATTAAAAACCGAATTTTCGCTAATTGCTCCTGCAAAGTTAATGCCTGCTTCTTTATGCAGGGCTCCGGGGAGTCGGCCATGGGCGCGGCATGCAAGCGCCGTGAACGGGGCCGCCGCTTAACACCCGATGGACGGCACTTGTATTAGAAATATGCGTGATTTTTAAAAATATCTAGGTACTAATATGATACAGGTTGTTTGAGTATCGGGGGTCTTTGGGCTGCTTCTTTACAGCTTAATGCGACTAGGTGATATAGGTAAGTTGGCAGTCTGGTGTTTTTCTTTGGTAATTTGTAGTAACCTGGGCTTTCTAAATTACTAGTACTGGTTAATGTAACTGCGATAAAGGTTTAATCTGTGCCTGAATAAATTACCGGCATCTGTGTCTGTGGGGTGGGAAGTTGGGGCTAATCTGAAATAAGTGATTAAAAAAATAAGTAGTGAATATATTTCTAACTCGTCAGTGTGTCGTTTTAAATGGGCGGTAAAGTTTTCCTTAACACGGCTTATTCTAAGTAAAACATCGCCTCAAGGGCTTTTAATCGGTTGACACCGTGTTGCTTTGTTGCTAAACAGTTGGAGAGGAAACTAAAACACAATGACGCCGATTCTGACATCAAATGCAGCTCACAGCCCATTATTACGCCACATGGATCCAGTTTGTCTGTCAATTTGATGTATTTTTTTTAGGCTGTATCAAACCTTCACGGCACTTAGACCTGTGCACAGGCACGGTGGGAAGTGAAGAATCCCCTTTTGCGGTCTGTGACTCCAGTCTGTGTATTCTGGATCAAAAATGTCTGCAGGTGATTAGGGGCGTCTTTAATAATTTACCTATAGCAATTTATGATAAGAATGCTAAGAAAATAGCAGGCCTTTTATTTTGCAGGGGACGTCAGTTATTTTTCAAAAATTATATTTATACATATGTGGCGCTAAGAGGCTGGAGAGTATTTGCCTGCTGTTTTAAGGTTGTTCCTCACGTTTCCTGCGTTTGGCTTCTGGCTGGTTCTGACCCAGGCATTTGACCGCTGACACCTGTTCAGTGTCTGGAAAGCGTGTGACGGGCGTCCATTAGGACCACCGTCCATAGCCCGTGGCCCTTTCGGTGCTGCCGCCAAAGAACTAGTCGCAGTACTGATTTTATTAAAATAAATTTTCTGACTATGAATTTGATAGTGATAAACACTGTTAACATATCCTCCCGGTCTCTTTGGCTACCTGAGCTTTCTGTGCTTGTTGGTGCCTGTTAAAGTATTTCCATAATGCGTCAGGCCTGTAGTATAATGCTATTTCTCGTCCTGTGTTGAAGGACAATCCCTAATTTGAAGGTCTGTTCAAGGCATTCGTCGTGATAATGTTCAATAGACTAGTGACACGCTTTTTTTTCTTTTCTTATCCTCTAAAGCAGGGGGAAAAGGCATGAACTCTAATTGGTCATATGTGGAATAGGGACGTTAACTCAAACCGTGACTGTGAATGTTTGTTCTTACCGTCGTAATATGTGCCACATCTGTGGCATTCGGTGCTGAAAATTGTAAATCTAGTGGAGGCCTTGCCTCTCACAGCCCTTTGAAGCTGGGCCCTTAGCACCGAACTCTACCAACGGTCTCTGGGAAACTCTGCATGTACTAAAGCCCTTGGAGATGCGGGTGTCTCTGAACCATCGCTGCAGTTAATGTAATTGTCTGTCTCCTCGCTAAGCATCGCTCAGAAGCGCTTAAATGTCTTTAATGGCCATTAACACCGCAATGCAACATCATATCAAACCAGGTAGCATTTAATTAGCTTTTACTTAAAACTGCTGATGATGGAGGTACAGTAACTGATGGATTTGCTGTTGTGTAGGTCAAGAAAGATCTAAATGCCTCATTAGAGGAGTGCAGTCTCTACATGCCTGTTCATGTGTGGGCTGTTGATTCAGAAAAACCACCTATCATAGCTGTGGATAAGCCCAATGTAAACACAAGGTGTGTGAAATTGTTCTGGTATGCAACTCAGGGCTAGTTGTGCTGAGGGATTTTATCTGTGAAATTTAGCAGAGGGAGTACCTGGCCCATGTTGTGGGACTTTGGGGGGGGGGCACCTTAATGATTTTCCACATCAAATCCACCCCAGGCAGACCTTTATGACTGTAAATTATCACTCTCTTTGCTTGATGTAAGTTTAAGACTGTCTGTAAAAAGTCTTGCCTCTGTGTTGTTGGGGGACGTAGAAACCGTCTCGGGGTGTGGATAGGTTCATCCTGGGCCCAAGGTTCTGCAGCGTGTGTGCCGAGCTGTTTAAGGCAGCTGACAAGTCTCTCGTATTTACCGTGCTGGTGCAGTGGGAGCAAGACGGGGAAATGGCGTGCGCGCATGTTTGTTTTGTGACAATATGCTCGTGAAGAACGCGCAGATTGTTAGCAGTTGTCCGTGGTTTTGTTTTTCCGGCTGCATAACTGGGCAGCGATTTCTAGCGTTAAACTCGGTGACTCGTCAGCGTCTCCCACACCGGCTTTCGCCATCTGGCTAGATGGAAATATCTCCCCTGAAGGAGAGGCGCTGACAGAGCGGCGGGACCCGTGCTGCTCCGAGAGGCTGTGAATTATGCAGCCGCCGTTCTCTTTAGCCTCTTGTCCGCGACGGTGCGGGATCCTCACGGGGGCGATGCGTCGCCGAGAGCGTCTCCGGCCTCTGATTGGCTGCCAGAACTGGGCCGTGCGCCGTTTCTCTAAACGTGAACTTTTTAAATTGCCTTACTCCACCTGTCACCGGAGACTGGGGAGGTTCAGACGGGTGCCCTTTAATACGGCGAAATCGCTGCGGCGCTTGGAACACGGAGGTGTGTCTTTATGGACTGTCCCTAACCGTTAAGGATAGGAGCTAGTGCACGCTGCACGTGGGATCGCGTAAATGAGTGGCTCTCAGCTGTGGGCCCGACAAGTCGCGCTTCTGCCTGTAAACCTTCATTTCCCTCCTGTATGCAGAGAATTTCGGTTAATCAGCTGGTTCCAGTGCTTGGGGCCTGGCTTAATGGGACCTGCAATGCGGTATAACTGGTCACTTAAATGCAAATCGTACTCGGTACATTTCCGTACTCCGGTACATTTCTCTTTCCTGCCAAGCTTGAGGAAGTTCCTGAAAACGCATGGGGTTTTAGCGGCCGTTCACCAGTGCGCCCATCGTCTTAATGACTTCCCACGGCCATGTCACTTTTTTTGTCCTATGAAGTTCTCAGATGAGCTCGACAGGGCAAGATGACGCGTTAATGTGCGGCAACAGTCTCCAGAAAGGCGAAGTGCAGAAAGTCGTAGAAGAAACTGAAGTTGGAGAGATGCTAATGCACGATAGCAGCGAGGGAACGTAACGTGATAAACGCACACACGTGTGAGACGAGGCACATAGTGCACTGCGGTTGTGCGAGACAAATAGTCTTAGGAGCGCGTACGTGTGCTGTACGTATTCATAAAAATGTGGCTTGCTGTCATCCTTTCGAAACGCTTCTTTAAAAATCTGTCAACATCCTGAACACATTTGGACAGATTCCTGGAACTGCCTAGAACTCTACAAAGGCGAACTGCAGCCTAACGCGTATTACATGAGCCGAATTGATGTGCTGCTGTTGCCTTGTGTCGTCTCGGTGAACCATGAACCAAACGGAACCAAGGCATTCCGGCCTCTACAGTGTGAGGTGGGGAGGGGTGGAACGGCGTAGGTTCACTTGAGGACCGTAAGCCCCCGTACTCGCTGCGGTAGAGGCGTCTTTTTTGGCGGGGCCTGCTTCTGTCCCCTGTCGCTCTCCTGTCGCTTTCATCGAGAGCAGACGTGAGGGAACTTTCCTGCGGAGATGTGAGACGTGACTCGGTCCTCTCAGGCAGGATATCGATGAGGCTCTACGTGGGCAGTATTGCAGGTCTGGAAGAACGCGTTCCCGCGCCGTTAGGGGCCTTCTCCAGATCTCTGAAGGAGGTGGGCCACCACCGCATCCTGCACAGTTTCATTTCTTCTCCATTTCCGTCCCTCTCCTTCAGAATGAGGGCTTCTGCCAGAACCCAACAATAATTTCATACTGTTCTATCAGATTTGAATCTGGTACTTTTCCACTTCTTTCTATATCTGTACTCTGTCAAAAACAATATTTCCCCGCATTTATAATAGTTTTTTTTTTTTTTTTCTTTCATTAACCGAATGACTCAACCCTGAACTGCTCCAGGGCCCTAATAAATGGCTAACCCTGTGCTCTGACCTCAATCCCTGCGTTCATCTGTATCTAATAGTAGACCAAGGTTTTCACAAATCCAATCAAATTGGGGGGTCTTTGGGTTGCTTATGTACTTTTTATATGTACAAATTTGTACATACTTGTAGCTTGTGCTTGTAATGGTATCCTAATTTTATGCACTACCATGGTCCACATGTTTACTACTCAACCTTGGACTGAGTAAACGTTGTGGGACGCACCTGCTCCTGGTGAACTCGCGGTCTAGGGCGGAGCCTCGACTGTCCTGGCTGTTAGATTCCTCCAGACCTTCTATGGTGTCTACAGTTTGGAACAGGTTTTAGTTTATCTGAATTATTTATGCGGTGCTCCCTGGGTATGTTCCTGCCTGTGGTGCAGACTTCCTTAAGTCCTCGCTCTAAGGGCCGGTGTAATCTCATTGATTCTTTTATTTCACGGCACCCCTGTCGTGTCGTGTCGCTCTCAACACAGTGTCCCACTCCCAGATAAGCCTGAATCCGCCGGCACCGTTCTCGACGTGCCCGGCCTGTCGGCGAGGCTCCCCATCTCTGTGAAGCAGTCTTGGGCGGTGGGGTTGCCAGGTGGGGGCGCACGGGGTCGCCAGGTCGGGGGCCCAGGGGCTTGGCCGTCCCATGGACTCGGTCGCCTTTCCCCGACGGCGCCGGAACCGAACCGCGAGCAGCTGGCCGGACGGCTGACGGGCTTCAGCCAGGGATCTGCCCGTTCGAGTGAAACGGAGAAGGTAGACAGCTTCGGCAGATAAAAATCCTGCTAGAAGACGACCCCCCCCCACCCCACCTTTTTTTTTTTTTTTCTTTTTTGCTCCGGGGAGGTAGTGACACAGAAATGCCAACAACAAAAGGGGGGGTCGCCGACCACAGATGCCCGTGCCGCTTAGGAGGCTGGGCGCCTTGTTGAGGTCGTCGGGCTCTTTTTCGACTGTTTATCTCCTAATAAGAATTAGCCTCATAGCGGCGTGGAAGTAGGCCACTGCACAGCGGTTCATTTGTTTTTTGAATTGAAAGTAGGCCGTGTTTGCAGAGGTACTGTGGTCTCCTCTGGCTCTCGGATCCCTGAAATGAGAGCCCATCTTGCGGGGTTTTATTTTAGTTCTTATAGACACAAATCTGAGAATTCATTTCTTGGATATTTTGGGATATTTAAAGGGCCGACTGCACCTCGAGTCCTGGGCGAGCGTCGGTTAGGATGTGCGCGTCTCTCCCCGCCGTAAACCGCAAAGTGAATCTCATTTTTTCGCCTGGCAGGGGTGTCTATCTTTGGAGTCGCATCACAAATTGAGCGACCCCGAGGGGTAGTTCTTCTGTTCGAGACCTCAGTGGTGCCGTTTCCATTGAACGCGAGTGGAATCGTCTGAACAAAGCCATTTGTGCTTTGCGTCCGGTCCGCTTTCTATTGTTGTTCGATCTCTTATCTCTGCCTCTGAAGGCGGCCCTAATCCGTGGGGCCCCTTCTGTGAGAGAGCAGAGCCCCCAGCACCCCTATATTTGAGCAGTGTGGCCCTTGGGGTCCTCTCCAACCGCCTGCTTGTCGATCTAATTGGTCCGGTACTGATCCGGTATTCTTTTGAGGGGTTTTTTTTTTTTTTTTTTTGCCGTCAGCCCCATGTCACCTTCATTCCACTTGTGAAATTCCGTCTAACTGTTCATGCCATTTTTAATACTGTTCCTGCTGGTGATGATGCAGACTCCAGTCTGCAGTGGTCCCAGCTGGTCTTCAGCCATCTTTTAGCGTTTTAATCAGCCTGTAAATAGTTTAACGGGCATGTTTTTCATCTGCGGGTAATAAAAAGGATCGGGCAATCTGATAGCGCTGGGGCCATAATTAAATATATCCGATTTTGACCATTACGGCTGCCTTGAACGTGTACCTGGGGTGGGTTGGTGGGGGGGCTTTTCTAGATCATTGATGTAAAAACACTTTTGAATTATTACCTGAATAAATCAAGCCATTTAGGCCTAGTTGCTAATTTATAATCCTTTTGTTTACTTGTGTGTTGCACTTAAGATTGCCCACCGCTCCTGCAGCTCCATAATTTAGATTGGCTGAAGAGTCCTCACACCTGGGTTTGATCAGCTGACCTAAACGTTACCCGAAAAAACCTGCATACACACCGGCCCTTTGCGGATAAGACTGCCCACCACTGAACTAGTCTTCTGCATCAATACAACGTGGGACTAAGAGTGTTGTGACCTGATCGACTGAGAACCATCTATACTTAATGGGTACTTGCTTCTTCAGATGTGCTGTGGAGTTTTGCATGTGTGCATCTACACCCATAACCTGTCAAGCTGCCTCCTAGGTAGCATGGATATTCCCATTAATGACGCAGGGCGAGCCTCTGTGGTGCTGGAGTTGTTTTTAATGAAAGGAAAAATGTATGTACACCGTTACTGTCTGATGGGGAAAATGCGCATCTTTGGAAATTTGATTTCAAGAGCGTGAAACACATTTTCTCAAACTACTTTACGAAATAAACCTAAAACCATGTATCGAGGCACCATTGGCAGATGGGTTTATATCTTTACCCAGCAGTCAGTGAATGGTTTGTTTTAAAAGGACTTTCATGGATTGTTGGCTGTCAACAGGATGCAAACTAAACTCGCACAATTAATGTTAGCTAGCTAGCTAACTAGCTACAAATGTTAAGTTATGAAGTAATCATATAGACAACCATATGAATATAAATGTTAACCAGTATAACACACACATACTAGTTAGATGATTTCATAAAACCATCTTGTGATTGATCAGTAGATTAAGTGCATTCCATCTATAGTAAGTTACAACGGTTAAAAATTAGACATGCGTGGTTTTTGTCGGACAGCAACCACATGCTAGCTGTAGGGCATGTGTGTGAAACGCAGACTGAAATGAACCTTTGAGTGACCACTTTGGACGTTTTATGCTATTTTGTTTGTTTAAATCCCTTTTTCTTGGGATAGACTCGTATCCCATTCATTGGCAAGATGTGAGCCTGTCACGAGAATCTTTTTCATCGTTTGACACCATGTTAATTTTCTGCATGGTGCTTACACATCTCCATTAGAGGAATGGGCATTGAGTCGGATGCAGTCTCAGGCTCAGCCTGGCCTTTGTGACCCGACTGAGTGTTTTTCTCCAGTTCTCATCCCTGAAGTTTGGTTCTTCTCAAAAGAACCATCTCTGAGAGGAGCTCAGGCTGAAGATCTAATTTTACACAGGATCTCACATCTGTGATGACTTCAGAAGGCTTATGCAATGCTTTACCCAAGATGCACTTGGTGCCATTGGAAAAGTTACAACCTGGTTTGGCATCATTGTTAAATAAGATTTAACATGAATTAACATCTGTAACCGGAAGGGTTTTTTTTTTTTTTTTGCCTCAAATTTTTCTTAGTTGTGGTTCTAGAAGTTTAATTTTGTCACCATTCACTGCAGCGTGGACCGATCAGGCTTAGCCAGGTTGTTTTAATGTTATATAATCATCGAGCATATACGCATGGCTTTTGCACTGGTCCAAATCGTCCGATTTAAAAACACAGGAGTCGTACTCTGGTGTCGCTCTGTGCATTTTAGTGTCTATCTGGGTACCTGTTCTGTTGTACAGTCCCAAAAGAGGGCAGGCATGTCGAATGCTAACGGTGTTCAAAAATAATCCCATTATGTAATGCAGGTGGTAGGTGCACTGCGCAGAGCCTAAAAGTTGACTGTGTCAGTGCATTTTAAAATGGTCGCAAGTCTGACCGAAGCAGCATTAACGATGCAGTAGTCCCTATTTGCATAGGCAGATCGACTGCACGTTCTATCGGGCTGCCCTGCAGATACTCAGTGTGCCAGGTCACTCACCTGGGTAAGCGTAACCGTTTGAAAGATAATGGTATATTCGGTCTAAGAAGGAAGCGTTTGAAAGGGTATGTTATCCAATTCCCAGCTCCTATTCAACTGTTCGAAGTTGGCTTTCCAGGTTAGTTCTTGGGTCTAATGCCTTTTTAGCCAGTGATTTCATCTGAGTCATGGTGCGTAGATGTTTGCTTCGCCGTTCAGCTGTTCTTTCCATACCCAAAGGTTATGTTGGGACGGAACCCAGTTTACATAGCAGGACTGGGTATCCGGTTACCTCCTGAGATGTCAGTACTAGTTCTGGCTGAATTTTAACGTTCTGGTAAAGATCTCGTACATATGCTTTATAATACCAGAGCGCGAGGGGTAACACGACACGTTGGACGATATCCCAGCCGACGCTCACAGGACCGAAATCACACATTTATTCGAAAGTGTCTGCTCACTAGAACGGGAAACGTGTCTTTTCTATGGCGTGTGTGTGCTTGTGGTATACAGCAGGCATTGTATTTTGAGTCGATAGGTTCTGTGCTTTTTTTTAACTTATTTATAAGGTTAATTTTATCCTGTTTTAAAGCAGTTTGATCATACAATCTATTCGTGTGAATTAGCTTCTTCAGCGTCTCGCTGTTCCGTCCAGGCGAGCCTCGTCCTGCCTTTATAATCACCTGCCTGTCTGCTTTTTATTCTCCCAACCCAAACGCTGTTTGTTTTTTCGCTCCAAAAGAAGATTTTTAAATCACTTGGGCGTTGCTGGTAAAAATTAGTTTCTGTGGGGGGGGAGGGGGGGGGGGGGGGGTGTATTCCACAAAAGCCGGGTGACCTTATTCTTCTAAAGCTCACATTATTAATTTCATGCAATTAAGTGCTGGGTTGCCACTGGACCCTGTGGCCCATAGGGGGCACTAACGTACACCCCTATCAGGCCTCTTGACCTCGAGTGACTGGTTTGTGTGGGTGACCTGTGCACAGGGACTAAGGGAATGCTGACTGTGTGTTTCTTGTCAATCTAACATGCGGTGCTTTTTCTGTGTCCATATTGCAGACATCAACTAACATGGCAGTCAGACTGTGTGATGTGGCCTCTCTGCTTAGAAGTGGTTCGTGGGCAGCTGAGCCGTGGACTGGGGTCTGTGGGATTTCTTCTATTCCACCCCCCACCCCCCCACCCCCCTTTTGGATGTAAATACACAGTCCTGTGTCTGGGCCACGTCAGACGCGCGATACTGGCGCCTGCACGATTCCTTCAGCGTGTAGAGTTCATCGCTCTGGTCTAACTGTAAATGTTGCCTCTGCCAGTTGAGGAATCGGTGTTTTTGTAATGTTGGTCTAGCTACCGTAGTTAAAAAAGGATGCCTTCCTTCATTCGAATCCAGCTTCGATGGGATCGTCTTGCCCAAACAGAAGTCATGGTTGCCTGTATGCTCGATTTTCTTTTTTTTTTTTTTTTTTTTTTTTCTTTTTTTTTTCTTCAGTTTAGCAGACACTTTTTTCCAAAGTGCAAAGTGGCGTCCAGTTACAGTAGAAGCAGGGCCAGCCAGTCTCTGGAGCCCTTTGGGGGGTGGGTGGGGGGGGTTTAAGGGCCTCGCTCAGTGGCCCAACGGTGGCATCACTCTGCCAATCCTGGGATTTGAACCGACGACCTTCCTATCATAGGCATAGCGTCTGAGCCCGCTGGGCCACACCTGTACGTAACCGATTTTTAATGAGCTTGTCAGCTTCCTCTTCCCGAAGTTTCCAGTTGCTCCCAGCTGCTGGTATTTAAAGCATACCACGGTTTGAGTTGGGCTATCGATCCAGTTTAAAAAGGGCGGATGCTGTGAGGTGGAAGGTCGCTTAAGGCCTCCATGAGGTGCCCCTTAAGGTGTAAACTAAATCGCATAATCGCCATTCTGATTTCCATGTGCCCTCTCAGGTCCCCTTATACTCAGAGGTGTCATTCAGCCATAGCTTGGATACAGAGGCGGACATTTCAGGTCCAGAAAGTAAAAATCCAAACCAGGATTTTGTTTCAACCAACCAGTTGAGTACT